>JAODAL010085337.1:0-10622 GCA_025379985.1 Phyllomedusa bahiana
CCGGGCCCCTTTTGATTATACAAGAGATCCCCGGCCCATTCTATATAACCCGATAAGGGGGAATTTCGGCTCATTTGTTAAAGCAGACTGCAGCAAAAAACCATGGAAGCAAAAAAAAAATAAAAAAAAAAAAAGAAAAGACAAAGCCCCAAGGAAAAAATTTTATCCAAATATGCCCCTACGATATGGGGATTAAAATGACATAATACATAAGAGAGAGAGTTAGTGATTACGGTTATTATATATAACAAAATACTGTATCAACATCATATTGCCCCCCAGGTTCCTAGGAGGAATCAAGATCAGATAAAAAATTAAAATTAAGTTGTTCTTAAGGCCATGGGGGGATAGACCCAACCCTGAAAATCCTTTTCGCCACTGAAATGGGCCCTTTAAGGCATTGAAATTTTTTTTTCTATGAGGGGGCTAAATTTTGGGGCCCCATAACAATTTCACCCTCAAGTTGTTGAAGTTTGTGCTGAAAAAATATTTCCCCTTTTTGCGGCTGGATCTTCCACAGCTAGGGGCAACCCGCCATGGGAAGCCCATGCGCCCCCACTTAAAAATCTGCTTGGGCTGGGGGGGCAAGGCCCGTCTTTGGGGTGGGGGGGGTTATTGGGGAAACCAGGGCTACCCCTGGGTCCGTTCATAGACGATAATTCGGCTGTGGAGGGGCCCCGGGGGGTCCTTTGAAAATAGGGGGAACTCTAATAAAAATAAATGGGCTTGAGGTTCCCCTATAAACTAACCATATTTTTTAAAACCGTTTCCTTGATTAGAGATCAGGAGGGGGAATCGGGCGAGCCTCCCAAGTCTATCGCAAACCTCCCGCAACAATAGTCTTTTAAGTTGGAGGAGCTGCCCCCTTTACCCCTACGTGGGGGAATTTCCCAAAAGGGGCCCAGTTTTTAGGCTCAACGAAACTGTTCAAGCCTTTGCTAAATTCCATTTGAAGAAGGGACTTGGAGGAAGTTTTAGGGACAGGGATACCAAATAAGGTTTTTAAAACGGGATAAAAACCCCCGTCCCGGGACAGATCTATCTATTGGCTCCAAGGTGAGAGAACTAGAAATCCTAAATTAGGTTAATTCCCCCTTTTGAAAGCAAATTCATCCATCAGAGTGTCTCAAGAGACATTGGGACATTCTAGAATGGATACTGACTTAATTGAATGTCGTGACCCGAGCATCCCCGGCCCCGGGGTGACCTACGACGTGGAAGTAATCTGGGTGACAGGCTGGTACGAACAGCCATTCTAGGCCCCAAAAACAACCAATGACTCATGGTTGGATAGGCAAGCCCCAAGGGTGCTTTAACTGCGGACATTGCAAAGCATGTAAATGGATTAAACAAACCAAGAACGTATTTAGTCATCGGACGGGTCCGTATATATAGACATTAGAGATTTTGTGAACTGTATTCCTCCCAAGTTATATACAAACTACATTGCTCTTGCAATCTAAGAATACATTGGGAAACAATAATACTTGGAGACAAAGGATACTAGAAGTCATATCGGGTACATCAAAAACAATCGAGACACCCCCACTGGGTAGACAATTCAACACAATTCATGGTGTAATTATGCTCTGTTACTATTTGAACCTCGGAATTGTTTCGAGTCTCGAAACGCAGTGGGTGATGTAGACAAAAGACTTTTACAAACAGGCGAAAGTGAGATTATCAGGTTGGGTACTGGTATCCCCACCATGGCCTTAATGAACAACTTAATTTTAATTGGTTTGCAATCTGAATCTTGATTCCTTCCACCTAGGAACCTGGGAGGTGCAATATGATGTTGATACACGTATCGACGGACCGCCGCTGCGACACTTGTCCCGGGTCGCTGGTGCGCCCGAGCCCCAGCACCGAGGCCGGAGCCCTGGTCCCCTGCACTTCGGGTTCGGGTCACGCTCGCACTCCCCGTCCCCGCCGGCATGCACTTTACCCGGCCGACGCATCCTGCTCAGGCTGCTTCCGGGCCCCGGCACGTAGCTCCTGCCCCTAGTGCGGGCGACGCGCCGGCAATTTGAATTTAAAGGGCAGTGCGCTCGGTAATTGGTTCAACGCCGGGCACTGCTCCTATTTATCCGGACCTTCCTGCCGCCTCTGCCGGATCCTTTGTGTTTCATACCCCATGGTGAAAGTGTCTTGAGCGTTCCAGTATTGCCTTCTCTGTGGTTGAACCGAACCCTCTGCCTACGTCTACCGTCGACGAACCTTTCCTGCCTGCCCCGACCACCCCTGCTTGTCTATACCGTCCACGAACCAGAGCCGCCTGTCCCTGACCTTTCTGTCTGTCCTCGACTACGAGCCTGCCTGCCTGTTCCTGGTACCCACGCACCCTTGGCCGCCACCAGCAGGCAAGCCCCGCCAGTGGAAGTGACCTGGTGGACACCCGCCGCAGCAAGACCATCTCCACCGCTTTGCGGCGGGCTCTGGTGAAAACCGGGTCCCAACTTAGATTTGCCACTCCCTGAGGGGCTTACGCCATCGCCTGCGGTGGTCCAGTTGGATCCAGCCCTCCAGAATCGTTACAGGAAAGATCCGGCCATGGGATCCCGCCAAGGTACCCTTGCCAAGTGTTTGCCCAGCAATACCAACGCGTTGTCAGCAATCACAACAGGATTGCGCAGCAAGCGCACAGCGTCGAGCAACTCTCCTGCCCTCCCTTGTGCAGCAGCTCGTCCACCGGGGTGTGGTAGGTGGGTCCCAGGACAGCAGCCACCGCCATCCCATTCCCCTGTCCTCGGCGTTCCCGGTGACCCCCCAGGGGACCCAAGCTTCGGCTGTCCACCCCATCCAATTCACAGCGGTGACCCGAAACTATGCAGGGGGTTTATTCACCCAATGCCTATGCCACTGGAGCTGATGACCGACCATTCCTGTCCGAGCAGCGTGCCCGAAACGTGGCTTTCCGTGAGGTCAGGCCTCCTTTCCCGGAAGGCCCTGGCATGGCTACCACCCCAATGGGAACAAGCTGATCCGGTGACAGGCGGATCTACAGTCATTCCTAAGTGAGTTCCGCAAACGTCTTTCAGGAACCCAGCCCGTGCCTTCCCTCCGTGAGACTGGGGAGCCCTCCTTAAATCAACGCCAGTAGACCTGTACAGTAGGAGACTACGCGGTGCAATTCCGTTACGCTGGCATCTGAAAGACTCTTGAACGAGGCCGCACTAATGTGCTACATTCAAGAAGGGACTCTCAAGTCGAGATAAGACGTCTTGGCCGCTAGAGACCTCCCATTCTTCCCTTTAGCGACTTGATCCGTTGGCGACCCGCAATTGTGATATACGCCTTCATTGAACGTGAGGAGGAGCTCTGCATGAGCGCCAGTCAGCCCAACCTCGCCGGTTTCCTTCCTCCTGCGCCTGGCAAACCGGTGTTCCAGGGGCCTCCGGCCGCCACAGCCTCCAACATCCACCGACGAGCCCATGCAGATTGATCGTCCCGTCGCCTGTCTCTGAGCAAGAATTCCCCCAGCGTCGGACAACTGGGCTTGGTTCCTCCGACTGTGCAGCCCAAGCAATTTTTTCGGAGGACTTGTCCAACGCCGCCAAGGCTGCGGGAAACTTCCCGCACAGTAGGATCTTGGGAGAGGCGTCCCTAGGTGCACACCTCCTCCTCTCCACGCCTGTTTGATGCCCGTGCAGTGCGTGTACAGAGACCTGGTATCACATTCCTGGTTTCCGGCGTTTCTGACTCGGCTCAGCCGGGAACCTCAATACCGGAGCCAGCCTCTAGTGAGGCGGTATCGGCTTCAGAGTACGTCTGGAGAAACGCGCTTATACATCTCTCAGTCCACGGGAGCTGCTTAGCGACACCATCCATTCGTCACCAAGCCACTGTATCGTGTCTCATGTGGGGGCACTGCATAATGAGGAGATCGCCTTCTATATGGTTTCCTCTGCTCCTCGTCGTTCGATCCTCCTCGGACTCCCATGTGCTAAGGCTTCCACTCTCCTATCCTGGACTGGTCTACTGGAGAGGTGATTCTTGGGGTCCCAACTGTCGGGGGCGTTGTTTGGTGTCACCAATCCGCCCTGTGCTTCCCTGCTCTCGCTTAACCCTTCAGGCAGCCGCTGGCCTGGCGATCCGCCCGAATATCTGGAGTATGCCATGTGTTCTCCGATAGACAAGCCGAGAGTCATTCATTTCCGCCGCCGATCGTCCATCACAATTGCCCGATTCGACGTTATTGCCGGGAACCCAGTCCTCCCACCCGTGGCCGAGTCTACCCTCGTCTGTTCCTGAGACCCATGCCATGTCGGAGTACACCAGGGAGAATCTCAAGAAGTGGGTTCATCCAGGAAGTCCTCGTCCCCCGCTGGCTCGGGGTTCTTTTTCGTGAAGAAAAGGACGGGTACGCTTACGGCCGCTGTAATTGACTACCGGGGCTTGAACAAGATCACGGTAAAGAACCGTTACCCCTTGCCGCTGATCACGGAACTTTTTGATCAGCCTGCGAAGGGCGCCAAGATTTTGTTCTCCATGTTGGATTTGAGAGGGGCCTACAACTTGGTCCGAATTCCGCAAGGGCGATGAATGGGAAGACGGCCATTCAACACCAGAGGGATGGGCACTAGAGAAAGTACCTGTGATGCCCTTTCGGACTCTGTAAATGCGACAGCCGTCTATCAGGAGCTGGTGAAATGACTGTCTTCAGGACCTCCTCCTCTCCTTGCTTGGTAGTCTACCCTCGATGACATACTGGTGTTTCTCCCCCTGACCTCGAGAACCCACCGCAGCCCATGTCCGTCAAGTACTAAGACGTCTCCGGGAGAAAGCCACCTGTATGCCAAGCTGAGGGAAGTGCCTCTTCCATCAGACTAGCTCCCGTTACTGTGGTATGTCACTCTGACCTAGGCCGTACGGATGGACCCATCAAAAACTGTCTGCCAGTAATTGGCAATGGCCACGCCCCGTCGGCTGCGGCCTATCCAGGCGATTCCTTGGGGCTTCGTACTGCAATTAACAATCGTGGCCAATTCATCCCGCACTTCTCTACGCTTGGTGGGCCCCGATAGTTGATCTCACAAGAAACAAGCCCAATGCCACGGCAGTTTGGCCTGTCGAGGCCCGAGGAGGCGGTTTGTGAATCTCAAATTCTGCCTTTCTACGGCTCTATCCATGCACGTCCATACCCCGAAAACCCTTCCACTCTGGAAAGTGGATGCTTCGTCTGTGGGGGCTGGAGGCAGCATCCTTACAACAAAAATGGCCTACGGGTAAGACTGTGTCGTGCGTGCTGGTCTTCTCCAAGACGTTCTCTTCAGCCGAGAGGAATTACACGATTGGCGACCCGGGAGAGCTACAGGCCATCAAATTGGCCCTGGAGGAGTGGCATTATCTGCTGGAAGGGTGCCCGTTTTCCCCAGTCGTACAACTCGGACCACAAAAGAACGTCCAATATCTGCAGACTGCTCATGCGACTTAACCCACTCGCCAGGCAGGTGTGTCGCTCCTTCTTCTCCCCGGTTTCGACTTTCAGATCCATTCAGGACAGCCGAGAAGAAGGTGAAGCTGATGCCCCTCTCACTGTGCTTCCGACGTGGTGGGTGAAGAGACCTCGTCCATGAACACACTCATCCCCTCAGAACGTCTCATCTCGGCTGCTCCAGTGGGACCTCCGAAGGTCCCTCCTGGAAGGACTTATGTGGCGTCCTGCTCCTCTCCTCATACGTATCTTGAAAGGGGACCATTGCTCATTATTGGTGGCTGGCCATCCCGTCGGCCCGAAGAACCTTCCACCTGATTAACCCGGTTTTTATTTTCTAAATTGGTTGGCCAGAGCTGGAGAAGGATATAAAGGAACTTCCGTTGCGTCTTGCGACACTGTGCTCGGAACAAGACTTCCCACACGGTCACAAGCCGGCATCCTAACTTGCAGCCACTTCCCGTTCCACTTACAACCCCTGGACCAACATCTTCGATGGACTTTATAACTGACCTCGCCTCCGTCATCTGGCAACACATTATCTGGGTGATTACTGATCACTTCCAAAATGGCGCACTTCCGTCCCGTTGCCAGGGCTTGCCATCCGCCTCCCCGCTAGCTGATTATTCATCAACCAAGTGTTCCGGCTCCATGGACTCCCTCAGCAAATTGTCTCGGACCGGGAGTTCAATTTGTCCTCCAGGTTTGGCGAGCTCTTGGTGCAACCAACTTCAAGTGAAGCTCGACTTCTCTTCCTGCTACCCATCACATACGAACGGCCAAGGTGGAGAGGGTCAACCAATCTCTGTGTTGCTACCTCGTCATTTCGTCTCGGCACGCCAAGTATGATTGGGCCAAATTACTGCCGTGGGCGGAGTTCTCCTATAACCCCTTTGAGTCCGAGCCGCGGGGGCCTCCCCCTTCTACATCGTGTATGGCTTGCATCCCAGCCCTCCCTCTCCCTCTGGCACCTCCTCCGAGTTTCCGGCGCGACCGCACTGGTTCAAGACATGATGCCATCTGGTCCCAGACCCCGTCTGTCGCCTGCTACGCGCGTCCGAGCGCCATGAAGTCTCAAGTGGACAAGAGAAGAATCCCTCCTCCGGTGTTCCCACTCCCAGTTGAAAAGGTGTGGCTCTCGTCTAGATATGGTCCGCGTAAAGATGCCGTCTCACAAACTGGGAACCCGCCCGTTTCCTGTGACCCTTTGAGGTCATCAGCCGCATCATCCGGTAGGCAACAACCTCCGGCTCCCACCCACGTAATTTGAGAAATTCCCTAACGCGGTTGTCATGTCTCCTTATTGAAACCCTGTCCTTAACCATATTTTTTACCAGAAAGCCTCTCCTCCTCCGTCTGTGTCTTGACTGCGCCCAATGTCTTCGAGGCGAAAGGAGATTCTGAGCATGAGAGATAACTAGGGTAAAGCGATACTTCTTGGTGGACTGGAGGTGGTTCGTCCCTGAAGAGAGGTCCTGGGAGCCGGATAGATACTTCCTGACCGCAGTCCCTCATCCAGAGACTTTTCTCCAGTCCAGTAAGAAGGGGTGCCCCAAGGTGGGGGTAACTGGTCATGGACGGCCCCGCGACCACTGTCCCCGGGTCGCAGGCGCGCCCGGCCCCTGCACCCGTGAGCGGCAGCCGTGTCCCGCACGTCGGTTCGGGGGTCCCGCTCGCCTCCCCCTTCCGCCGAGCCGGGCAAATGCACGTTACCCGGCCACGCTCCTGCTCCAGGCTGCTCTCGGGCCCCGGCGCGAAGCTCCGCCCCTAGGGGGGCGGTCGGGCTCGCGCCGGCAATTTGAATTTAAGGGGCAGTGCGCCGGTATTTGTTTCATTGCCTGTGGCACTGCTTCCTTATTTAGGTCGGGTGCACTTCTTGCCGGCCCTCGCCGGATCCTTGGTGTTCATACCCATGGTAAAGTGTTCCTGAGCGTATCCAGTGTATGCCTTCCAGTGTACCGACCACTCTTGCACGCTACCGCCTTACAAACCTTGCCCGCCTGCCCCGACCTCCTGCTTGTCAACCGTCGCACGAACCAGAGGCCCGCCTGCCTGACCTTCTGTCTGTCCTCGACTACGAGCCTGCCTCCCCTGTTCCTGTACCTCCGCACCCTTGGGCCGCGACCCCGCATGCAAGCCCCGTTCATTGTAGTGACCTGGTGGACGACCCCACCCCGCCGCAGCATGACCATCCCGCTTGCGGCGCTCTAGGTGAAATAATAACGTGTCCCACATATATTCCACTCCCTGGTATGGGCTTACGCCATCGCCTGCGGTGGTCCAGTGATCCACCTCCAGAATCTTTTACAACACGTATTATTCTATATTTAAAAAAAAATTATTTAATATCCTGTATATCACTATACTCTCTCTCTGGTATTATGTCATTCAAATACCGCCAAACCTTTAGACCATATTTGGATAAAACGGACCCTTGGTCTCTTTGTCTTTTTCTTTTTGTTTTTATTTTATTGTCACTTCCATGGTTTTTTGCTGCTAGTCTGCTTTTAAACAAATGAGCCGTAATTCCTATTATTTGGTTTTAAATAGAATTGCGCGGTACTCTCTCTTAATAATCAAACGGCGCTCTGCTACACAGGCGCGGCTACCTAGTTAGACGCGCCATTGTGTATTGGCTAGACCATCCCCTGTTTTACCTGACGTCATGGAGTAAGAGTCTCCGTTCCGGCATGCGGCGTATCGTCTGTATGACGTCAGATAGGCCGAACAACCTAGGTGCGCGCTATCGTAGCGGTGAACAGAGACGCGCGCAGTGATGGCGGAACCTCCGCATTCTACTACAGATAGCACAAGGAAAAGGTGCACTGTAGGTTCCAAACATTGAATATATGTAAGTACAGTGCATTATCCTTCATCTGTTCACTTATTGTGTAATATTGGAAGTTTATTGTCATGCTATTGATATTTACATTTTAGATCTTACCTTGTGTGGCTCTGCTGTATTGAGACATCACCTTGGGTGAATTCGCGATGTTAAATTGATGCCCTAGGATATGTGTCTCAAGCCTTACTGAAGTAACTCAATGAAATATTCTGGAGTGTTTTTCTGACTCAACAACTCGGAACTGTGAGTCAAGGTATATCATTGTCAGCTGAATAGCCCTCACTATAAGTAGAAATATATAACCTTCTTATGGGATAGCACTGGTATCTGCCTGGCTACCATTTTGTGACATTGTGCATCCTCACTACATTATTTGTTGCATCTAAGGCTTAACAACTATGGATTTTGCCCCTGAATTAGTCTCCCACACATGGGGTACGAAACGCGTTTGGGCTTGTGGGTTTATGGGAGATTAGCCTACTTTTTCTATGGTGTATCTTGGGGTGTTGTTTGTTTTTTTTTTTATACAATTTTTTGCACAGGGAATAAAATAAAGTTATACTACTTTCCCGTATATAGGGTATAATAGGGATATATTCCCCCCTCAGGTTCCAGGTGGGACCGTCCTTATTGGGACGAATATCCCATAATTGTGACAGGTAGCTTCCCATGTAGGATTATGATCCAGGGACAGCATTTTCAATTGATTGGCTGTTTGTACTTTGGAGTGTAATTGACTCCTTTTTATGTATACTATATGTATTAATAATTAAAAGTTAAGTTTTATAGTCTAGTCCAGTGAATTACATATATTTTCTCGGCTATATATTTATTCTCCTGGGAGAGATATACTTCCCGTTTATTTTTGCAAATGGCTGCAATGAAAGAAAGAGTGAAAAAGGGGTCTGAATACTTTCCGTACCCATTGTATATCAAGACAGTAATCCTGTAGAACCAAAATTACAAAAATGCCTTAATTAGAAGGTGGCTAATAGAGATCTCTGAGTAAGAGTTGGTCTCCTATTGGATTCACTTAATGTGTGGCTAGTTATATTGAGGCCTGAAACGTATTGATGCCTCTTTGTAAAAGGTAGTCATCTAATGCAACCAAGAAGCATATGAACTGATCTGTGGTGGTGGCATAGTAATTGCATACAGCAAGTTGTATGTGTTAGTAAATCCAACAGAGGACCAACTCTGACTGACAGGTCTTCACTCATCATTTTTAAGGTTAAAAGGGGTTGTCCAGTTCCCTAAAAAACCCTAAAAGGCAACTCTTCGGGCCCCATTGGAAAAAAAAGCCTATGCTTACCCTCCTCTGGTCCCTGATTCCAGCACTGTGTCTCTTCGGTCTTCTGTCTTTTTTGTTCTACATTCAAATTGTCACATCACTGCTAGAGCCACAGATTGGCTGCAGCAGTCAGACACTTTTACTTAAATTAGCATTTGGACCTATATACCTAGCTAAGAAGGCAACCTATATGCCTAACCTACTGAGAGAAGCTATATATCTGCCTAAAAAAGGGACCTTTATACATACCTATGAAAGGGATGTTTATATCTGACTAAGAAGAAGGGTACTTATATACTTACCTACTAAGGGGATGTATTTACCTACCTACTGAGATGATGTATATACCTACCTACCTACTGGGGAAACCTATAACTACCTACTGGGGGAACCTATATACCTACCTAAGGGGAACAACATATTTAATGAGGGGACCTATATAGCAACCTAAGAAGGGGACCTATATACCTACCTACCTAAAGAGATAACTTATATACCTACCTCAGGAGAGACCTATATGCAGTAACTACCTAAGAAGGGGATGTATATACCTATCTATTGAAGGGACATTTTATAACTACCTACTTTCTGAGGGGGGCTATATACCTCCCTATCTACTGAGGGCACCTATATACTTACCTTCTGGGAAGCCTATATACCTAGCTACTTACTGGGAGGCCTATATACTGTACTAACCTAATATAAACACTATGAAAAAAGCAGCACAATATGATCGTGGGGGAACGAGACACAGCTGCAGCACAACCTCCAGGGAGTTGCTCCTCTTTCTTTCTTTGCAAGCTGTGGCCTATACCCCCCTTTCTGCTCCTCAGATCACACTATATCGCACCTGTCTATATCTCCTTACTGGAAGATTATACAGAAATGGGGAACAAGTAAGGTTCTGATGGAAAAGTAAGGATTTTAAGATGTGGAAAACAGCGAGATTCCGGTTCCACTACATTAGACGCCGTATAGCAGCCAGCCCCCTGTGTACAGCTGTGGGAGCATAAAAAATGCTTTTAAACCACACCCTCCCAAAGCTTTAA
>JAODAL010085338.1:0-10622 GCA_025379985.1 Phyllomedusa bahiana
CAAATGCAACCCAAAAAATCCAGAATCACCCATACACAACATTAGCAAAATACCCCCAAAAAACAATCCCAATAAAATATCATCGATACCCCACCAATACATATCGGACAGTTCCTAAAAAACACCAACTTGCCCTCCTCCCAGCTTTTTCCCTCGGGAAGTATCCCAAACACATGCGAAAAACAACTTCCCACTACCCCCACAAGCAGATGAGTGCCTTACATAAATAATGCACCTACAAAATAGAAAAAAAATTGAGATTTACCCACAGTGCATAGGGCAGCTAAAATTAGCAACTAATCAAACCTTTCCCCCTGACACACAGGTTTTGGGCCAAATAAAAAAAAAGCCCAAATTTTTTGAGGTTTGGGTTTGAACCTGGGCCCACAGTATGAAAAATATTTGGGTCAAATATTTTTCTTTTGCCCATGGGCAACCACTTAAAGGCCCTTACTTTTATTAGGTCTGAAAAAAATAAAAGGGTCGCTCGTTGGTTGCTATGGGGAAAAAAAATTGTCTTAGACCAAGACAGTTTTATACATTCCCCCATAGAGAGGCGACTCCTTAGAAATTATATGAGGTCACTTCGCCATGGGTAGATGATTCAAAAAAGTTTGATAAAAATGTGTGCCAAAGAAACTTAAAGTTTCATAAATTTTTTACATAAAAACATAATGCAAATTTAAAAAATTATTAATAAATTAAATTTTTGCACATATTTTTGTATTTATAAGTATTGTTATTTTTATTATTTGCGAAAAAAGTTTTGGACGGAAAAACCCTTTTAATCATGAGAATGATTTGTTATTTGGATTTTTTTTTTAGGTGTCTTAAATTGGTTGGACTTGTACTGTTACTTTGAGGAGGCAGTGCTCTGACTGGGGCTTTTTACATTAATTATACTTTTTATACTATATTATATATATTTTGAAGATTGGTGTTTGTTTAAAGGTTACCCCAGTTGGGGCTTACTACGGGGCATTTGCTGTGTTTTAAGAGGTATCATCTTGAAACGCATCAATGCGCAGGGGTTTTAATCTTTTGGAATAAATTTTTTTTTTGTTTTTTATTATGTGCTGGAATACCCTTTTTTCTTACTCATTTACTGTGTGAAGAGCACTCAAAAGTAACTTTTATTTTAAAGGTTACTTTTTTTTCATTTTACTTTTAATTGAGGGCACTGAGGGGAAAATTTAGTAAAACACTTTCACAAAGCGGAGGACAAAAAGACCAGTATAATGCACAAGGAAACGCTGTTACTGCACCCGGGGACAAAATTTTTCACAAAAGGGCAAAATTATGTGTTATGTTACAAAAGGGCCATGGCGAGGGACACCAAGATAGGAGAATTTCATGAGGTGGACCATTAACATTGGGGTACATTTTTTTTTCCCCATATGTAAAAATTGCCCACACACAGGCGTAATGTGGGACAACGGGGGTAGCAGTTCTATAGGGTTGAAGCAGATAATGGCTTTTTTGGGAGGTAAAAATCAAAGAGATTATTTTATGCGGGGAAAAAAATTTTGGGGAGCAAGTCTTCGGGTGTTTATGGATACAGATTTATGTTAAAAACCCAGGGGGACATTTTTAAATATCTACACTAGGGCCGAGATTTGTTTGGGGGCAGTGACGTTTTCCTAAATCTGCCCCTGTATAAAATAAAAACAATTTTTTGTGAAACCCTTTAAAATTGTAGCTGAAATTTCAGTTTGATAATCAATAAAAGATTGATTTGCTTCAGATTGATTGGGGTGATCTCTAAAGCAAAATTAGAAAATTATGTGTCGTCCAAATAAACCTTCTTTCCCATAATTTTGCCCCTGCATAAAAATGGCCTGATGCAATACCTTATCACAGTCCATATCTGCTTTACCCTCTACAAATTTCAACAAACCAGACAGCCCTGTTGCTTTACAGAATATAGCACTGACACTTTGTTTTTTTGGGGATAAAATCCCAGAGTAAAATAAAAACACAGAACTAAGAAAGAATTTAATGATTATGTCGCTTTGCTTTGTTAGATGGAAATTTTTTTTGATTTCGCGAAATGGAGGATAAAACAACAACGCAAGGCATAAAAAAAAACAATAAAAATAACAACAAACCCTTGGGACACTCAAACTTAGAACTTAAACTTTTATTGGAGAATGATCATGTTTTCAAAAATATTTTTTAGAAGAAGTAAATTTCAATTCTTCTTTTTCCGTTCTTTTTTGCTGTACCAAGTGTAATTGTGTGTATGTTTTTGTGCATAGTTTTTAAGAACCTAGGAGCAAGGTTATAAACTGTTTTTTGGGTTTAAATCAAAGCTACAATTGTTTCCAAAAAACAGCAAACATTTTTAAAAAACAGTTTTTCTTTCCCTTGGGAAAATGTTTTTTTTTCCCAAAAACCCTTTACTTTAATTTAAACAAAATATAAAATTTTCTTTTGGGGTTCTGTTAGCTAAATTGTTACCCAAAAGCTTTATTCTGTTTTTTCTGAATTATGGGAAGCCAATGCTTTTCTTGTAAATTACTTTTAACACTTATAGCTTACTTGTAAACATATATCAAATTTAAAAAAAAATCCACTTTTAAATAAAAGGGCTTTATACATGGGGGGACAAAAAATTCTAAAACTTTTTTAATCTGATTGTTTTAAAAAAATTAAAGAGGGTTGTTAAAAGGAAAAAAGGGAAAAAAAAAAAGGCTGCTTTGTTTGGCCCCAGTTCAGTGTTGGGGTCTTTAATTTCTTCTCAGGGTCTAATGGAGTGAATGATTGAAATGCAATAACAACACTGTCAGGATACATTTTTTTTTTTTTCTGGCAAAAAGGGGCGGCCATGTTTGAATCATTGATAGTGCCCCCCAAGCCCCATATAAGAAAGAGTATTTATGGGGCACCAAAAATGTTTACATGGGATGGTTAGTTATACATACTTGGTGAAAATTCTTACAATTTAAATAAAAAAAAGACATATTTAGCAAACCCCACCCAAAAAATGCATGTTTTGGGTCTTTTTTGGGTGTTTTGGGACGGAGCCCCGTCCAGATTTGGCAATTTTAAAATTTGCAAGGATGTTAAATTGTATTTTTGTTAAAAAAAGATTTTTAAGAATATCAATATAATAATTTTAAAAATTTTATATTATTGAAAACAATTATTTCCACGAAAAACCACCCCAAAATGCCAAATAGGAGCATAAAGAATTATTTCCTGGCTCTGTGGAGGGACACAAAAAACTGATAATCACATAGCTGCTCTTAATAAAAAAAAGTTAAGAAAGTTTGATTGTAATGATCTGACGCTTTGTAAACTACATAAAAATGTTAGGTTTTTTTGCATAATTTTCTTTAAATTAAACTCGCACCAAAAGGGCAGGATGCAGCCATTTACTCCGTTTTTAAAGAGGGGGATTGTTTTTGAAAAAAATTTTCCCCCCCAAGCTGCTGACTGGTGAAGGAAATAGCACCCACCAAAGTAAAATTCCCAGGTTAAGAAAAGGCAGAGGCCAACTAGTTATTTTTTTATCAATTTTACATCCTTCATTGATAATTTTAAATTTTCGAACACAAAGGCACCTTGTTTTTTTTAAATTCTTGGAAGGAATAGATCAATGAATCATTCATCCATTTTTCATGTAAAACCACCCCCCATTTTGAAACAAGGGTGGACCATTTAAAATTTGCCTTCTTACCAATTTTTTTACCCATATACCCAATAGATTGTAAGCTTCACAGCGGGGCCCCCACACCTTGTGGGTTTATTTGTAAGTACTTAATGGTTTAAGTCTGTACTTTTACCCTTGAAATTTTTAAATGCTCGGAATATGCGGCGCTAATAAAGATTATTATTATTTATATTATTTTCAAAAGGGTCCTATTCGAGAGTTTAAAAAAGTTAAAATTTTTTTCCTACTTTATTACCCAAAAAACACAACCCCGAAGGCCATACTTACATCTCAATGGCTTGGCTACCGACCAAACCCGGGGTGATTTTCGGTAAATGGGTTTTGTGTATGCTTGCAAAAAAAAAGGAACCCCCGATGTTTGGTTTTTGGGGCTTTTCGTAAGTGGCCAAAGATCAATGATTTTTCATCAAATTTTTGTTTCTTAGTAAGGGGGTGTGAAATTTTGTTCTTAGTTATCTGTACCTTTTATATCTTTCCCCAATTGCACAAGCTTGTGTTGTCCTATTGGGTTCATCTTTAGTATGCCAGGCTTAAGTATGGCCTTGCGTTGTGTTATTCACATAGAGCTCTCACTTTTAAAACCAAATAATTTTGTGCATTGGGTAAAAGATGTGGCCCAAAACGAAATTGTGACCATTGTAAACGAACCCGGACTTTAAAAAAAAATTTTAAACCCAAGGGCCCCCCCAACCTTTGGCATTAAAACCATAAAGATCTGCAAATTAAAAGGGGCCCCCCCGGTTTTGGAGGGGGGTCCCCTTTTAAAGGTTTAAGAAAATTGGGGCCTTTTTGGGAAAGGGGAAAAAAAAGTTGGGGGGCTTTCTGCTCTTCCCGCCCCTAAAATTTTTGGGGTTTTTCCCAAAAATTTTAAAAGGTGTTTTTATTTAATTCCCTTTTTTTTTTTGCATTAAAAGCTTTTCTGGTTTTTAAATTTTTTGCATTTTGGTTTTGGGCCCCCCCTCTCATTTTGCGATTGGGGGGCCCTGTCCCCCAAAACCAAAAATACTTATGAGACAATCACTGAGTTCATTAAACAGAGCAAGAGGCAGAGAAATTTAAATCCTTGGGCCGGAAATTCAGTGGTTTGGGGTATTTATAAAAAAAGCTACAATTTTTTTGCGTATTATAAAAGTTAAATGTTGGCATGCTTTTTAAAATTCCCAAACCCTATGGGCTAATGGCACCAAAAAATTTTTTTTACAAAAAGTAAAAAAAAAAATTAAAATTTTTAGGTTTCTTCCCTTTAAATTTTCCTTTTGATTTTTTTAAAAACACCAAATTTTTTTTTATTTTTGTACAAGAAATTTGTTTTAAAAGTTTAAAATTGATTATTAATTTTAATCCAAAAACCAAAAATTGTCCAACCAGCATTAAAGACAAAAAAAAAGGCAGTTTAAAAAAAAACAAAGCTTAAAATTAAAAAAAAGGGTAATTTAAAACTATTTCAAAAAAATTTGCAACCAAAATGGGGCATTTCAAAATTTGGGCTAGGGTTTTAAAAAATTATGTGTTTTTAAAAAAACAATTAGCTTTTCAAAAAAATTTTTTATTGAACCAAAAATAATTTTTGAGTCCAAATAAAATATACTTTCATGTCGATAATTAAAATTTTAGTTTTTTTTTGATTAAATTTTAATTTTTTTTTTTTACCCCCATTAAAAATTGCATACATAAGAGATGATTAAAAATATGGAAAATATTCTTTAATGACATTTATATAAAATACTTTATGTTTGTTCCAAAAACCCCACCTTTTTGTGGAATTTTGACTTAGGTTTTCAGGGGGGTTTAAGGGGGAAAAAAGTGAAGCTTGCATTCCTCCTTGTATAAATTTAAAAAAAGAAAAAAATGCAGGGGAAAAACCAAACTCCAAAAACCCGATGAAAACCCAAAATTTTTATAAAACAGAAAAAAAATTTTCCCCTTTTTTTTAGACATCCCCTTAAAAAATTTTAACAAAAAATAATTCCCAAAATGGTACCCAGCAGAATTGCACCACGTGTTTCGAGGGAAAAGCCCTCCAATTTTGGTTTTTGACGAAAAAATACAAAGTGTCCCCCTTTTATACTTTAGGGAAACACGTGATTTAGGAAAATTCCAAATTATTAAAAAAAATACTAAAAAAAAAAATAAACAAATCATGTTTAAAAAAAAGCAAAATTTGAGCAAAGGGATCCAGGAAGGCAGGGGGGGTACTATTTTCCCTAAAAAAAAAATTGAAAAAATTATATCCCGCCTTTTGTTTAAGGCCCCTGGGAACCCAAATTCCTAAAAAACCTGAAAAACCCCCCAGGCCCCCTTGGGATTAATAATTTATGTTTTTTGTCTCCTCCTCTTAAAGGGGGTTTTTAAAAAATCTCTATTTCCCCTGACATAAAAAAAGAAATTCCAAAAAGCCTTTAAGTTTCTCAGCAAAATTTTTTAGGATTCCATGGATAAAATTTGCAAAATTTTTAATTTTTGATTATTTCGGGAGAAAGTCTCCCTATCCGTGTTTCCAAAAACTTTTTGGAACTGTGACCCACATAATTTTACAAGGCAAAGGCCAAAAACAGGTAATTAAATAAATGATATTTTCGCGTTTTGCAAATTTAGTAAGAAAACTTATTTTTTAAATTTTTTCCCCCCTTGCTGTGGGGTAAATTCTTTGTGGGTTTCATGTAGTTGCTTTTTATGGGAACTACTAAAGTTCCCCATTTCCCTACGAGGGCCCCTTTAAACCCTAAGCCAGGATTCACTCTTGTTGCTTTTCCCCTTTGGGACAAAAAATTAATATTGGGCCCCGAATAAAATTTTCCCCCATATTTGGTTTTTATCCCTAAGTAAATTGGGGGGATTCTTTTTTTGATAATTTTAAAAATATTTTTTATTTTTGGTTTGGACTATTGGGGGTGGAAGAAAATCAAAAATTTTTTTTGTTTGGGAAAAAATTTTTTGGTTTTTTTTTCGGGGGTTTTTAATAAAACCTTTTCCCCCGGGGCCTTTTTTTAAAACTTTCAAAAAGTTTATATAAAATTTTGTTTTTTTATATCGCATTAAAAATCTTTGGGTCTCAATCTTTCCAACATTTTATTAGTTTTTTCAAAAAAAAAAAAAACTTTGTGGAAGAATTTCTTTTTTAAACGGGGTTTAATTCTCCATATGGATGTTTTTTTATAAAAAAATGACGTGGATGGGGAAAAATTTGGCTGCTAAAATTTGGGAATTTTTTTTCCCCTTTTTTATCTAAAGGGGGAAAAGGGAAACCCACCCCCCCCCCCATATAGTACCCTTTAGGCAACTTAAAAAGAAAAATTATGGGTGTTTGGGAAAAGCAATGACGTTAAACCTTTAAATTGAGCTCATTATTATTTTAAAAAAATTTAACAAAAAGGGTTGGGCCCCGCCGGGGACTGTCCGTTCCCCCCTCCCACAACCCGGGGAGGTTTATCAATGTTCCCATTACCCCCTTATGGGGGGAAAAAGAAGGGACAGTCCGGGTGACAGCAAAAAATTTTTTTTTCCCCCCAAAAAAAAACATGGGAAATATTGCAAAGGGGGAAATTGAGCAAAATTTTCTTTTCCCCTAAAATGCCCGGGTTGTTTTTCAAAGTAGTAAGACCCATCCAAAAAGAAAAAAAAACTATTTGATAGTAGAAAACCCAACCGCAACCCAAATAATATTTTCATTAATTTAAAAAGGGGGAAAATTTACTTTTTTTGCTCAAAAAAAAAATCCCCCACTTTTATCAAAAAATTTTTCTGGGGGTTTATACGGGTACAAAAACCCCAAACCCCGTCGCAAAAGAAAAACCATGATGAAAAAAACACACAAGGGGGAAATTGGGCCCAAAAAATGGATACCAAACTCTTTTGTTTTCCTTGATTAAAACCCCGGAAAAGGCCAAAAACCAATTTGGGGTTAGTAGAGTGTCAAACCATTCACCTAAAATTCCTCAAAAAGGGAAAAAGGGGAAAAAAAATTAAAATAAGGGTCTTACAAACAATTTTCAACACCACGTAATAACCCTTTATTTAAAATTTCCCCCGTGTTGGGATGGCCCGTGTACCAAAATGTAAAACCCCAGTTCAAACAGTCGAAGAAAAACGGTTTTCGGGGACATCTCTCTGACATAAACAGAATAGAACTAGCAAATATATCTATGGCATCTAAAAATTTTGCTGAGAGCCATTCAGGCAGTTTGGAGTCTTTTGTATGTCATGGGATAGAGATTGTTAGTAAGCCCGTAAGAGGAGGAGACATGAGACATAAATTATTAATGCGAGAGGCCTGGTGGATTTTCAGGCTAGGATCTAGGTTTCCATCAGGCTTAAACAAAAGGCAGGATATAATGTTTCAATATTGATATAGATATAGTATTGCCTGCCTTTCTCTGGATCCCTTTGCTCAAATATGCAAAAATTTTAACATGAAAATCATTTTTTTGTTTTTAGTATATTTTTACGAATGAAGTCTTAATCACGTGATTCTAAAGTATATAAGGCAGATCACGTGTAGTTTTCGTCACACCAAGTCTACTAGGGCTGTCCCACGAAACGCATCGGTGCGTCTGCTAGCTACCATGTTGATTACTATTTGAAATTTTAATGGATGTCTAATAAAGCTGGAATTTTATACTGCTTATAAGAATTTGGATTCATCTTGGAGTTGCTGGATGTCTGCATATTTTATACATTTATATACAACAGATTATTCATACCATTTTCCCTTCCTGATATATTTCTGGACAAGCTATTCTTCACCAGCAGACAGCCTATAAAGATTGCACATGGACTATTTCATAAGATTTCTTACATAGGACTAGATAAATAGAGATATATTTGCTATGTTTGGGTGATGCTGGTAATAATTAGAGATGGGCGAATTTCTAAAAAATTAGATTCGCACACTTCGCCGAATTTCCCGACAAAATTAATTTCGGTCCGAATGTCTTTGGGACAAATCACGTTAAAAAACAGCCATTTCCAGGCTGCACAGAGCCTGCAGGGTGCTGAAGAACGTTGTGCCATGCTTAAATATGCAGAGGGAGCTTGGTTTGGTCTTCATACAATGTTGTGTCTTAATATGACACGCACATGACTGCCGCCGCTCTTAGAATCGCTTCACTATAAAATTCCCTGTGCACTTAAGCGGGAATGTAGCCTGATAAAGTCATGCCAGCGAAAGCTGGAAAAAAACAAGCTTAGAGCTCAGGTGGCAACATTAGTGACAGAGTGTGGAGGTGACGGCGGCAGCAGCCACAGCAGCATGAGGTCAGACAGTGGCACAATGACTTACTGGAGGTGGCAAAAACAGGAGTAGGCCAAAGAGTGGCACAATGACACAGTGTGGAGTTGACAGCAGCAACAGCAGCAGCAGCATGAGGTCAGACAGTGGCATAATGACACAGTGTGCAGGTCACGGCAGCAGCAGCATGAGGTCAGACAGTGGCAGAATGACATTCTGGAGGTGGCAAAAACAGGAGTAGGCCACAGAGTGGGACAATGACACAGTGTGTAGGTCACGGCAGCAGCCACAGCAGCAGCATGAGGACAGACAGTGGCACAATGACAGAGTGTGTAGGTCACGGCAGCAGCCACAGCAGCAGCATGAGGACAGACAGTGGCACAATGACACAGTGTGTAGGTCACGGCAGCAGCCACAGCAGCAGCATGAGGTCAGACAGTGGCACAATGACATTCTGGAGGTGGCAAAACAGTAGTAGGCCACAGAGTGGCACAATGACATTCTGGAGGTGGCAAAAACAGGAGTAGGCCCCCAGAGTGCCACAAAAGACACAGTGGGGAGGTCACGGCAGCAGCCACACAGCAGCATGAGGTCAGACAGTGGCACAATGACATTCTGGAGGTGCAAAAACTGGAGAAGGACACATAGTGCAACAATGACACAGTGTGGAGGTCACAGCAGCAGCCCCATGAGGTCAACAGTGGCACAATGACATTCTGCAGGTGGCAAAAAACTGGAGAAGGCCACAGAGTGGCACAATGACACACTGTGGAGGTCACGGCAGCAGCAGCATGAGGCGAACAGTGGCCCACAATGACATTCTGGAGGTGGCAAAAACAGGAAATAGGCACAGAGTGGCACAATGACACAGTGTGGAGGTCATGGCAGCAGCAGCATGAGGTCCCGACATGTCACAATGACATTCTGGAGGTGGCAAAAACTGGAGTAGGCCACAGAGTGGCACAATGACACAGTGTGGAAGTCACGGCAGCAGCAGCATGAGGTCAGGCAGTGTCACAAAAGAAATTCTGGAGGTGGCAAAAACAGGAGTAGGCCACAGAGTGACATAATGACACAGTGTGGAGGTCACGGCAGCAGCAGCATGAGGTCAGGCAGTGGCACAATGACATTCTGGAGGTGGCAAAAACAGGAGTAGGTCACAGAGTGGCACAATGACACAGTGTGGAGGTCATCAGCAGGAGCATGAGGTCAGACAGTGTCACAATGACATTCTGGAGGTGGCAAAAACTGGAGTAGGCCACAGAGTGGCACAATGACACAGTGTGGAGGTCACGGCAGCAGCAGCATGAGGTCAGGCAGTGTCACAATGAAATTCTGGAGGTGGCAAAAACAGGAGTAGGCCACAGAGTGGCATAATGACACAGTGTGGAGGTCACGGCAGCAGCAGCATGAGGGCAGCAGTGGCACAATGACATTCTGGAGGTGGCAAAAAGGAGTAGGCCACAGAGGGGCACAATGACACAGTGTGGAGGTCACGGCAGCAGCAGCATGAGGTCAGACAGTGGCACAATGAAAATTCTGGAGGTGGCAAAAACTGGACTAGGCCACAGAGTGGCACAATGACACAGTGTGGAGGTCGGCAGCAGCAGCATGAGGTCAGGCAGTGGACAATGACATTCTGGAGGTGGCAAAAACAGGAGTAGGTCACAGAGTGGGGACAATGGACACGTGTGGAGGTCACGGCAGCAGCAGCTGAGG
>JAODAL010085339.1:0-10622 GCA_025379985.1 Phyllomedusa bahiana
AGTGTCCCACATAACCCCTATCTATCTATCTATCTATCTATCTATCTATCTATCTATCTATCTATCTATCTACAATCTATATCTATTTATCTAGATATACATTTATCTATATTAATCTATTTGTCATCTATCTATCTATCTATCTATCTATCTATCTATCTATCAATCTATCAATCTATCTGTCTGTCTGTCTATCTAATATCTGTCTATCTATGTGTCTATCTATCTATGTGTCTGTCTATCTATCTATCTATCTATCTATCTATCTATCTATCTATCTATCTATCTATCTATCTATCTATAATCTATATCTATCTAGATATACATTTATCTATATTAATCTATTTATCTATCTATCTATCTATCTATCTATCTATCTATCTATCTATTAATTATCTATTTTAATATAGCTGTCTATCTATCTATCTATCTATCTATCTATCTACCTATTAATCAATCTATCTTTATATCTATAAATCTATCTTTATATCTATCTATCAATCTTTCTATACTGTATATCTATTTATCTAGCTATAAATTTATCTATAGTAATCTATTTGTCATCTATCTATCTCTATCTAAACTATTTATCCTCATCATCTAGTTGTCTATCTAAAAATCTGTTTATCTATTTTTCTATCTTCATTCTATCAATGAATAAATAAATATATCTATATGTCTTATCTATTTGTTATGTATCTATCTGTTTCATATCTATCTATTTTATATCTATCATTGATAGTTACCATCATCACCTACGTTTAAACATATTTTAAATATAGGCATTTGCTATAATAAAAGGGGAAGGATAATATTTAGTTGTCACTATGTATTATTATCTTACTTGTATCTACTGATCTTTTGAATGTATATTTAAATACGAGTAAATTACAGACAAACAGCAATAGATACATAAATGGATACATAGAAAGACAGACATAGATAGATAGATGAAAGATAGACATAGATAGATAGACATAGATATATAGATAGATAGATAGATAGATAGATAGATAGATAGATAGATAGATAGATAGATAGATAGACAGCCAGCTGTATTAGGTCGTTACAAATAAATGAGGCGAGAGCTGGATCTACTTGGTGCCAGAGCCATGGCTGCTGATAGTAGATGAGTGATGTGGAGCCCCTGTGCCTTATTATTACACATATACATAATCTATGTGTGTGCACTCAGTAAATGAACTATGTACATTTAGTGAGATTAAAGCCCCCGCTATTCACTTATAAAGCCACAAATCACCAGCATCACTGTAGTCAATAGAGAGATGAATAGTGTGGAGTCTGCTCTGTGTATAGGGCGTCTGTGTATGTCCTGCCCAGGTCTGTACAGCGGCTATATCAATAGATATTATTATTTATAACACATCCTGTAATGACTCATGTGCGGCTCTGTCCTACAACAAGGAGCATTGGATCTATGGTTAGGAAAAGACATGCTGCCTGTATAGAGGTAGAGCCCAGCTCTGTCCTCACATGTTCTTGTATCTGAGGACAGTGGTGAGGGGCTCCTGTCACAAACCGGGAACATTGTCTGACAGGCACAGGTAGTGCAGCCATGAAGTGTATAGGAGGGGACGAGCGACGAGGCTGCATGCAGTGAGTCGGCATATTCGTATAGATGTAGGGCTAACACACTGAAGCCACAACTCTCCCGAGTCAATGATATCATAAGAGGAAGAATGAGAATAAAAAAAAGGAACAAAACAAGGGATAATATATGAGGCGGCAGAGTGCAAAATATCTGGATAATGTAGCCTTCTACATATGTATCTATTGACTAGTTGTATATTCTCCTGTCATTTACTTATAGACCTCTATTCTATATTTATGCTACTAACATAGTAGCTAAATGCCCAAACATCTAGTAGATACTCTATCTATCTATCTATCTATCTATCTATCTATCTATCTATCTATCTATCTATCTATCTATCTATCTATCTACTTATCTAGGACTATGTCTCGCTATACTCTTTCTTTCTTTCTTTCTTTTTTTCTTCCTTTCTTTCTTCCTTTTTCCTTTCTTCTTTTGTGTTTCTGGATGATGACAAAATATAGATCTATGGATGAGCAGAAAGATTTATCTACATCTATCTATTTAAATATCTTTTTCTTTCTCGTTTTCCTTCCTTCTTTTTTCTTTGTTGATGATGACAAAATAGAGATATATGGATGAGCAGATTGATGTATCTATATCTTATCTATCTATCTATCTATCTATCTATCTATCTATCTATCTATCTATCTATCTATCTATCTATCTATCTATCTATCTATCAATCTTTGTATCTATCTATCTATCTATCTATCTATCTATCTATCTATCTATCTATCTATCTATCTATCTATCTATCTATCTATCTCTTTGTATCTATCTATCTATCTATCTATCTATCTATCTATCTATCTATCTATCTCTTTGTATCTATCTATCTATCTATGTCTGGATCATCTATTTTTTTTTTCTTTGTTTCTTTTTTTTCTTTCTTTCTTGGTGGTGACAAATATAGGTATATTGATATCTAGATATATTTATCTACATCTATCTATCTATCTATCTATCTATCTATCTATCTATCTATCTATCTATCTATCTATCTATCTATCTATCATTTCCTCCTTCTTGTTATTTCTTTCGTATTTTATCTATGTACCTATGTAGCTATTTTCTATGTATCGTTTGTCAATAAGAATAATCAAATTCAGATAGACAAATCTATATATAGATAGGTAAATAGGAAAATACTACAGAGATATGGTGCCTTCCATAGATAATTGTATTATCTATGTTCTCTAGACCTATTCATGTATTTATTCAGTTATATCTATGATGTTCTGGTGTCTCTTACAATATTTCCCACGCGTTTATCTGCAGTGGAGAATGGGAACTTCCCTATACATGCCATTTCACTTATAGGGTGTATCTGACATAGTACATTTAATAATTGAGGGGGGTGGGGGTTTCATAGAAAAAAAACCCTCCTCTGCTTTATAAGCCAGTAGTAATTACCTGCCAGAGCAATTAGCTGACTATCAGGAAGAAATTAGATCGCTCAATGTAGCATAAATAATGCGAATAATTTGGTAAGGACTCGGCCAGGACGTGCAGCCGGCTCCAGGCTGATATTACACAATGATGTCTGGGCAGGACAGGGGCAGAGGACCGGGCTACAAGGCTCTGGCTGCCAGTCAGCTCCTGCAGCATTTACATATGTGGAGTGAGAGTCAGACACCCAGCTACTCCAGATCACAGTAATTAACACACAGACACTTGAATGGCTGGAGCTGGTTTCCACAGGATTGTACAATGCAGCTTTATGTCACTTTTGGCAGGATCAGGAGCTGGAGTCATGTTCTGGCTGGAGGATTCCTATCATCTGTTGAGCATATTCTGCCTCTGTATAATATTCCTATGTGACACTGTTATAGGGGAATGTGAGGCTGCTGGAGCTGTGCAGCTGCTTTAGCTATGCTGGTTGCATTAGTCTATCCAACAACCAACATATTACAATTATTCTTTTTTCTCTCAGGACCACAGTAGAGCTCTTCAGTCCTCTACCTGATTAGATAGGATCATGCTTTTAAGTCAGACATGTAATCAGGATCCAATGAAAGACTGGAAAAGCTTTTATTGGGTTTAGGTTCTGACTAGGGACTGTTTTCTTGCAGAAATTTCTATAATTTAAAGAGGTTGTTGGGTTCATTTAAAAATTAAATAATAAGCTACTGGTGCCCAATAAAATAAAAAAAATCAAAAATCCACATTCACCTTCCTCCTCACCTCTGTTCCAGCACTGGGTCTCCCTAGTCTTCTTTTTACCTTTTGTTCTCTTTTAAATAGGACGTCACTGATGCAATCAGCAATTGGCTGCAGCAGTCCGAGTGCTTTCACACTGTGCGGTTTTGGTGCGGTTTTTCGGATGCGCTTTTTTGTGCAACAATGTATATCATTAATTGCTGTACCTTCCTGCACAAAAACGCATCCAAAAAAACTCCAAAACTGCACCGTGTGAAAGCACCCTTACATCACTTTACAGAAGTGAACAGTTCCAAACGGTGATGGAAGTAGAGGCATGTAGCTGCTGCAGCCAGTCAGCAGTGACATCCCCATTCGGAAGTAGTGACGTCCACATACGGAAGTGATGCAATATCAACAGAACACCGGAGAGGCATGGCTCTGTAACCGAGGGCCAGTGGAAGGTGAGCATGTTTCTTTTTTTTTTTTACTGGGGGCCTGGCAGTTGTTCTTTTAATTTTCTTATGCGGTAGATAATACTTTAGGCTAGATCCATGCAACGATTTTAAAATACCGCCCAACATCTGTCAGCATTTTCAAGTTGCCGGACCACGCTGCACTGACATTTTTTTGCACATTTTTTTGTGCAAAAACCGGCAGTCGGATTTCGGATTCCCAGCAGCCCATTGCATTAGAGTTGTGGGAATCCGACGTCGGTCTTGCGGATTATAGAACACGTTCTATATTCCGCTGGTCGGTTTTCGTTTTAGGAAACCTCAGTAAAAAATCCATGTGGGATAGACTACAGCACGGATTTTCTATTGAAGTCTACACAGCGCAAGGTACGGTTGGTTTTTCAGCGAATTCAAAATACTAAATCTGCTAAAAAAAAAAAACAACCAAAATTCTGTGCTGTGTAGACCCAGCCTTAAAAGTTTTTTTTTTTTTTTCTATTTCACAAATTTATGGCATGACATGGGACAAGCCCTTAAAATTAGCCGAAGATCATAAATCTCCCACCTATAAACATACTTTAACTAGTTCCTGACAGCGCTGTTTATCCTCCTACCTGACCTGACACATTTTAATTTTCTTTAGTACATGTGAGTTTGAATGTTATAACACTTTCTTGTGCTTGATTATTCTACTATTTTTTTTGCCTTTTTTTCCCATGATAGCTAAAGCTTTATTTTTTTCATTTTTTATGTATTCTACTTTCTTACAGCAAATGTGGCACTAAAATTAGTTGTTTGTAATTTGCTTTTAAAGCAGCTTGGAAGAATTAGATGTTGACTGCCCGGATGTTTAAAGTCTATGGTTAAGTCTCCGGGTCAAATAACTAGCACTTCTTACCCTTCGTCTCTCCCGTACACCCTAATAATTGTAAGCTCTTGCGAGCAGGGCCCTCTCACCATGTGTCTCATCTGTAAGTAGCTTTTCATTGTGCAATGTATGTTTTTTATTTGTCTGTACCTACACCCTCCAAATTGTAAAGTGCTGCGGAATATGTTGGCGCTATATAAATAAAGATTATTATTATTACTAAAGATTATTATTAACTGGTAGGTGGCTATATGTTGTGGTTCATCACAAATGTTCTATCAGTTCCTACTTTTTTATCGAAAGAGAGAGCAAGCCCTGACCCACCAATCACCTATCTCCTTCCCTACTGAATGTCTATTTCCCACTTCCCACAAGTTACATATCCAAAGTAATGGACATCAAGAACCTTTCTACCTCCTTACCTTGTACCCCCTTTCTAGAAAGATCATCTTCTCACCTTCTTTTCTAGACATTGGCACTCTGTTTGATAAATTTTAAGAACCTAACTTTTAGTGCCACATGTATGAAAACTGTCTTGGTCTAAGTGTCATTGTTGCCCATAGCAACCAATCAGAGCTCCCCTTTCATTTTTTTCAGAGCACTATGTGAAATGGAAGGGGAGCTGTGATTGGTTGCTATGGGCAACAAAGAAAGTCTTACACCTAGACAGTTTTCATACATGAGGCCCTTAATATTTTAGCCAATAGTATCTCAGTATTACAAGTTAATGTTGTATCTATATACATTAAATATTATTTATTGTTATGCATGGATGTTTAACTTGTTTGTCAAAAAAACCTTTATTTTCTTTTATCTGTGGTAACTTTACTCATGAATGTAGTATATACTTACAAAAACACACAGTATAACAGTAATTTTTAAATGAAATTACATTAAAATGCAACCGAAACAGAAATGATATACTACAAGTTGCACATAGTAGCACCCATATAGAAAGTATGCATATAGAAATATCAGAAAGTGCATAATAATAACGAGCATTCAAGCATAACATAAACCCACATAAGATGCTCATAACTGCCCACATAAACACAAAGGGGGACATGTATGATTGGAGTTTTTGCCGGTTTTCTGGCGTATAATGCGCCTCTCTGTGCCGACTCCGCTGTCGGACGCACCTAACTCTGTGCCGACTCCGCTGTCAGACGCACCTATGGGTTAGGCGCATTAGGCGAAAGCTTTGCCAATTTCTAATGCGCCTAACATGAAGGGGCGTGCTGTGGGCATTCTAGGCTGGGATGCACCACATTCGAGAACACCGACGCATGTATGAATGTGGGTCGGCAAAGTGAGGCGCATTACAGCTCCGACAGGCAGACCTATTCCAATGTGGTCTGTCTGCCGGAGGCGTCAAAGTTTGCCCCGCATGTATGAGCGCACTTCGGCGTCAACAGACATCTGGCGCAGCTTTCACAGAAAAACCCGTGACAACAGGTGCTTCGACGCGCTGATCTTTATACATGTCCCCCAAAAAATGTAAACCCATAAACATGCCACATATAAAGGCAACAAGGACTATAGACTATATAATATGTACATCCAAATACATGTTTCATCCAATGCTTTTTTCAATGCATCATTACCCCAGAGGAAGCATTGTGCAAAATGTGTGTTGAGGTATGTGTGTTATGGTCTGTATCCCTTGTTACCTTTATATGTTTATATTGTCCTAGTTATATGGAATTTTATTATTGGTGTCTATGTGGATGTGTTGAGCAACTTATGTGCGTATATATTATGCTTAAATGGACCTTAATAGACACTTTGTAATATTTTCAGATACATACTTTTTATATGGGTGCTACTATATGAAATATGTAAAACAAACTTGATTATAAGTAATTCTTTAAAAATATATGAATAAAAAGGCAGTATAATATGTCATGTACAGTATGTAACATTCCAGGTAGGCAGCCAAACTAAATGTTAACAGTCCAAGACACACAAAGTCCAGCTCACTTGAATGAATAATTGATTGTGGACAGCCAGCAAGTGCACGGGTCTGGCTGGGAGGCACCAGCCTGTGAACTAGAGACAAGAAGTCCGCATGGATGGCGGAAAAGATCCAGCACCGTTGGATAAATAAAATAATCTTCTTTATTGTATGAAATCATTAAAATCCAGACACGACAGACAGAGTCAACGCGTTTCTGGTAAGCACCCTTAATCATGACTTAAAAAACAGACACTCAATAAACATATTTAAAAGAAATCAAAACCAATGACGTGTCAGAACACATATCATGTGTTTTTTTAGAACATATTTAAAGACACAGGCAAAACATGTATGACAAAGTCTCCTTGCAAAAAAAACAAACAAACAAAAAAAAAAAACATGAAGATAAATGTGTGAATAGATGTGAGGAGAGAAAAAAAAACATGAAAATAAATATGTGAATAAATGTGGGAGAATAATAAAAAAAAAAAAAAAAAAGGAACATAAACATCAGTGTGAATAAGGCCTCGTTCACACGGCTTATTTCGCCGCGTATTTGCCGACGGATTGACTATAGTCAATCCGTCGGCAAATCATTCAGAAACAAGTCACATCCTATTTTCTATTGATTTCAATAGAAAATACGGCTCGTCGTTCACACGACGCGTAGTTCCGTGCCGGATTGCCGCCGCGGATTGACGACGGCAATCCGGACGGAAAAACAATGTGCATGTCAATTATTTACGGACGGATTCACCACCTACAATGAATGGGGAGGGTGAATCCGTCGGGAAATCAGTTACAAATACGTGCCACACTTAGTGGCACTTATTTGCAACTGATTTTCAACTGATTTCAGAACGTATTTACGATCGGCAATCCGATGTAAATATGTTCTGAAATAAGCCATGTGAACATAGCCTACAGGTGAATGGGGAAAGAAAAAAAAAAAACGGAAAAAAGGAAAAAATTGAATGTGAAAATGAGTGTATAAGTAAACTAAATGTTAACCTTAAAGGGAATCTGTCACCATTTTTTTTTTAATTTATTAAAACAAGACCCTGATCCATATTCTTTTCTTAGCTGTTTTTATTTTCTGATGTAGATTTCTCAATTCGGTCGTCGGTATAGGATTGTGGAGACAGCAATGTTGCCTGCACTGCTTTAAGAGCATTTAGAGAGATGCATCTTCTTGAACATAGGAGCCTGTGAACATGATCAGTCCCATTGACTTCTATAGGAGAGTTTTCTAGGCATGTTCTGTGACCTGGGACGAAGACAGAGTGCAGGGAGCTGAAAGGGAGAGGGGGAGCTGTGACGTCTCCTATTGTGACTGGTGGATCCTGTGTTACCTATACACATTGGAGTCACCTTTCAGTTTAATCCTGCTTGAACTGATAATGAGGAAACACAGAAAATCTTTCTCTACAGAACAGGAAGTGTCAGACTATTTTTAGGCCTAGTGGCCAAAGTGGCAAAACTGCAGGACTTAAGAATTAAAAAAAATATACATTGAAAGTGATGTGGAAAAAAAAAAAAAAAAACCATAACCAAAAAATCTTAAAAAATGTGTTAGACATAAAAACAATAAGTCATTTTTTGATTACACCTTCCCTTTAAAAGATGTGAGGTGCGTATATTATAAAAGTAAAAATACTTAGAAAGAAATAACATTATATAAACAAACAACCCTAGGCAAAAATTATGATAACAAAATATCAAATATAGAACGATACAGACCCAGTGGATGCAAAGGAAACAACCCCAATGTATCTTTCACAGCTGGCTTCCTCAGGAGTCCCTCTCTGTATTTTTGGCTATTGGCCTACATTTGAATTGGTGTTGTATGTGCAATATATATTTTATTATCTGTGTTTTATTAAGATTTTACAGGGACTTAATAAAAATAATACCTATTTTACTTTTATACTAAATAAGTGTTTTTATGTTGGTACATATTGTTATTTACATACACGGATACTTATGTATAATTTGCAGCACGCTTTTCATTTCTCAGATTACGAATATAATGCAAGATTCAGATTTTTTTTAATAATACATCTAGACACAAATGATGAGATCACATTGCCTAATTCATGTGCTTGACATATTCAAAGGCAACTTCTTAGCAGCAGTGGTCTGCAGTGGTTTCAGTCAAGCAACAAAGGCACAGAATTAATAGTTAACACAGGCCACACATGTGGATTATGTCCTATGTCAGATAAACCTATTAGTGTAGTTGAAAAATGGATACAGAGACCAACTGCATTCATCCTTTAGCTGGATTAATCAACATGCCCATTAATAATTCTTGTGAGTTAAATAGAAGCATTCTAGTGCAAAGCTACCAGTTTATGGGCCAAATGTTTGACCAATGATTGTGCTCAGGGTGTATCTATTTTCAGTTAAGGAAAATATGTTTTGGATGAGATGAGCTGGGACCTCCTAATCCAAAAAAAAAAGATTGTCAGGATTTTTAGGCACCCATTTTACCATAAAATGGAGATACATATGACAAAATCTTTGACACAACAATTTAAGTGTTGTGAATTTCAAGGATTAGTCAATTGGCTTTAAACAAGGTTATAAATCCCAGCCCCCAACAATAGTCTCTATAATATATCAGAAAAAAACTAAACATAGCACTGCTTTAATTATTTAACAAATTTCTATTTCTCAACTACAAATATTGCATAGTGCACTTGTAGTACATGCATGTACAAAGCAACCCTCATGCAGTTAGGTCCATATATATTTGGACACTGACACACACTTTGTTTTTTGTACCTATTTACTGAGACATATTCAAGTTATAATTATATAATGCATGGACATATAGTCCAGACTTTCAGCTTTCATTTGAGGGCATTCACATTAAAATTGGTTGAAGGGTTTAGGCGTTTCAGCTCCTTAACATGTGCCACCCTGTTTTTAAAGGGACCAAAAGTAATTGGACAAATTAAATAATTGTAAATAAAATGTTAAAAACCCTTTGTTGGCAATGACGGCCTGAAGTCTTGAACTCACGGACATCACCAGACGCTGTGTTTCCTCCTTTTTAATGCTCTTCCAGGTTTTTCCTGAAGCGGTTTTCAGTTGCTGTTTGTTTGTGGCCTTTCTGTCTGACGTTTGTCTTTAAAGGCATGTTCACACGGCTTAAAATGGGCTGTATTTCGGTCCGTCATTACGCGCCGAAGTGCGCCAATTACGGGCTGAAAATGGCCCATTCATTACGGTAATTCACAGTTCTCATAGAGAACTATGGATTACGTCTCCTATACCCGCCCGGCGAATTCGCCGGGCGGGGAGATAATTGACATGTGAATTACTAGTGGCGTATACGCGCCGCTGCAATTCAAAGTCAATGGGCCGGCGAAGTGCCGGCCCCCCGCTCACTCCCCCTCTCCCGCCCGGCCCTGTCCACACGGCGTAATTGCGGGGCGTAATTACGTCCCGCAGTTAAGCCATGTGAACATAGCCTAACAAGTGAAATGCTGCTCAATTGAGTTGAGATCAGGTGACTGATTCAAGAATATTCCCATTCTTTGCTTTAATAAACTCCTGGGTTGCTTTGGCCCTTTTAAC
>JAODAL010085340.1:0-10622 GCA_025379985.1 Phyllomedusa bahiana
GCAAAGCTTGACTGCCAAAAATGAAAAAAAAAAACCTGTCTGAAATGTAACGGTTTTTTAAAAGGGATTTTTGCCACCCATAACCTGTGGTGATACAAAGTTTGGGTTCAAATTTAACTGCAAGGTGGCTTTAACAAGTGGCCTCGCCAATGAAAAAACAGTATCTGAAAATTTATAGATAATAAAGGGATTTTTTGGCACCTATCAACCGTGGGACTACAAATTGCTGGATTCAAAATTTTAAATGCAAAGTAATCTACAACAAAGCTTTACTGACCAAAGTGAAAAAAAAACTATCTGAAATGTATTGGATAATAAAAAGTATTTTGGCACCTTTTAATTCAGCTGTGGTGACTACAAAATTGCGTTTCCATTTTAAAAGCAAAGTAGCTCTACAACAAAGTGTACGCGCCAAAGGAAAAAACACGTTCTGAAAATTTTTTCGGATAATTAAAAAATATTTTTGGCACCTTTCAATTCACCTTGGGACTACAAAATTGCTGTATTCACATTTAAGTGCAAGGTGCCCCAATGAACAAAGCGTAGTGCGCCCAAAATGAAAAAAAAATTCTAAATGATTCGGATGATAAAAGTATTTTGGCATTTCAATTCACCCTTTGGGGACTACAAAAATTTTATATTCACATTTAAAATGCAAATAGCTTATCAAAAATTTTACTCCGCCAAAGTGAAAAAACACGTTCTGAAATGTATTCGGATAATGAAAGGGGATTTTTGGGACCTTCAAGCTGTGGTGACTACAAATTTCTGTATTCCCCTTTAACTGCAAAGTGCCATCAACAAAGCTTACTCCCCCAAAGGAAAAAAAAACAGTATCGAAATTAAACGGTAATGAAAGGATTTTTGGCACCTATCAACCTGTGGGTGACTACAAAAATTTGTGGATTTTCAAAATTTTAAATGAAGGGGGCTTACAACACAGGGCCTGCGCCAAAAATAAAAAAAACGATTGAAATTAAATTTATAATAAAAAGGGTTTTTTTGGCACCTATCAACCTGTGGGACTACAAAGTTTTCTGGATTCAAATTTTAAATGAAAGTAACTTCAAACAAAACTGACTACCAAAAAATGAAAAAACCGTATCTGAAAATTTTCGGATAAAAAAGGTATTTTTGCAAACCCTTTTAATTCACCTGTGGTACTACAAAATTGTGTATTCACATTTAAGTGCAAGGTGCCTAATGAACAAAGCTTTGCGCCAAAATGAAAAAAAAAGTATCTGAAATGTAACGGGATAATATAAGGTATTTTTGGGCCCCATCAATTTACCCGTGGGACTATAAAAATTTCGTACAAATTTAATGCAAAATAATCTTCAACAAACTTGGCTGACCAAAAGTGAAAAAAACCCTGTTGAAATGTAAAAAGGATTTTAAAAAGGTTTTTTTTGCCACCTATCAGTACCCCTTTGGGGTGACTAAAATTTTCTGGTTTAAAATTTAACTGCAAGGGGGCTCATCAACACAGGGGCCCTGCCCCAAATGAAAAAACACGTATCTGAAATGTAATGATAATAAAAGGTTTTTTTTGGCCCCTATAAACCTGGGGTGACTACAAAGTTGCTGGATTCAAATTTTAACTGCAAGTAGATCTATAACAAAGCTTGATGACCAAAATAAAAAAAAACAGTATCTGAATTATTGGTAATAAAAGGTTTTTTTTGGCCCTTTAAATTTCACTTGGTGACTACAAAATTGCTGTATTCCTTTAACTGAAAAAGTGCTTATCAAAAAAGCTGACTGCGCCAAAAGTAAAAAAACACGTATGAAATGATTCGGATAAAAAAAGTTTTTTTGGCCCTTTTAAAACCTTGCTACTACAAATTGCTGGATTCAAATTTTAAACTGCAGGTGGCTATATCAACAAACTAAAGGGGCCAAATTGAAAAAGAACCCTATCTGAAAGTACTGATACTGATAATAAAATGGAGTTTTTGCACCAAACAAGAGCCCTGCATTTACTAAAAAAAGATTTATCCTAATATAAGTTCGGGGTGCCCATTCAGGAAAATATTTCAATAGAAAACTTTTAAAAATAAAGCTTTGCAGTGCAATGTCCAAAAGGGCGAATGTATGAAGTGGGGGTCGGGGCGCGCTTTTCGCTTTTTCGGCGAAATCTGTCCCGTTTTATGTGGGGCCGGGGCGGCTCATACATAAAATTTAAAAGTCCGCCGTGCCGCGCCGTGGTTAGGGCAGGGGGGACTTGGGCCAGTGCGGTGCCCCGCCTGAGATTGCCGCCGGGAGGTAGTGCGGTCATACGGGGGAAAAGTCCGCCGCGCCTCCCAGTGGTTGGGCGCAGTGCGGGGATGAGGCCAGTGCGGCGTGCGCCATGTTTCCCCGTCCGAAAAGGGTCACTCGTACATGGGGGGGAAAATTTCCCCGCCCCTCGCCAGGGTGTGGAGCCAGTGCGGGAAGGGGCGCAGTGCGGGACTTAGCCCGTGGGGACTGCGCGAAATCTTTTCCCGACGAGACAGGCTGGAGAACAGCGAGAAATTCCTCATGTTGGTGGGGAGTATGAATCAAAAATCCCCTTTTAAAGGCTTTAAAAAGATTTCAGAAAAAGAGCTGAAACCTTAAAATAATAAATACATAAAAAAAAATTTCCTTTTCCCAAATATCCAATTTTCAAAATTGGATATAGGAAATTGGGGAAATACAGTAATTCAAATTCTGAAAGCTATTTTCATTGGGCGGCATAAACCGGCCCAATCAGAAAAGGAGCGACAGTGAAAATTAAAACCCATGGAGAAAATATTGACCAATCGAATCAAAGTGGGACAGTTCAAAATACGTAAAATGCAGAAAAGAGTGATTGGCTGAGCTACAGTGCTTGGCTATCCCAGCCAAAACAGAGCGCGAGCATTTCCCATTTAGTTATGGAGAGATCGGCGCCCGCAAAACTGGCTCTCAGCGGGAGGGATGGACTTGACTAAAAAAAAAATTTTCATTAAGTGTAAAACATTTTCAGTTTAAAAAACTGAAACCTTCTTAAACAACATTTAAAAAAATCCCCAAACAACGCGTTTGTCGCCCAGACCCCGGGGCTACATAAGGAATTGAATAAAAGAATTGCCCGGGAAAAAACGTAATTCAAATTGTTTACGCGCTTCTCATTTGGGCGGCATAAATCAGCCAATCAGAAAAGGACGAAAGGGGCCCCTTAATTTTTGGAGGAGAATTGACCAAACAGAATAGGGCGACAAAGACCCTAATTTCCTATGGAGAATTTTGCCAATCAAAAACTAAGGCGGGGGCAGTTCAAAAAACATAAAAAAGCAGAAAAGATCTGATTGGCTGAGCTAGCGGGGGCTTGCCATCCCGCCAAAAACGAGCGCGGGACTTCTCCCATTGTAGTCTATAGAGAGGAGCAATGCAATCTCGGGGCTCAGCGCCCGGGGGGGGGAGTATAAATATAAAAAACTTTTGTTAAGTGTAAAAAAATTATCAATAAAGCGCTGAAACCTTCTTTTTAAAAAAAAAGACTAAAACCCGAAAAACGCGTTTTCGCCCAGACCTGCGTAATAGGGAATTGCAATAGAGAGAATTGCCGGAAATACAGTAAATTTAAATGTTAAGCGCTTCTCATTGGGGGCGAACCCGCCAATCAAATAGGGGCGACAAAGACCTTAAAACTGGAGAAGTTTTGACCATAAATGGGCACAGTGTCCCATTTACCTATGGGAAAATTTTGACCCCAAACAAAATCAAAAGGGAGGAAATTCAAAATACAAAAAAGACAGAAAGAGCTGATTTTCTGAGCTGCGGTGGTTGGCTATCCCCGCCAATCGAGGCGAGCACTTCTCCCCTTGTGTTATGGAGAGATCGGCCAGAAATCCTTTCGCTCACGCCTGCGGATGAATATTTAAAAAAAATTTAATTTTTTTTTAAATGTAAAACTTTTTTTAGATAAAGAGTTAAAAAACCCTTTTGTAAGAAAATCGTTAAACCCGAAAACGCGTTTGTCCCGAGACCCCCGTACATAGGGGAAATTTCAAAGGGGGAATCGCCGGGGAAAACATAAACAAATTGTTTAAGCTCTTTTGTTGGGGGGTTTTTTCCCCCAATCAGAATAGGGCGACAGTGGCCCATTTTTTCCCATGGGGGAGAAATTTTCCAATCAAAAGGAGAACCCGGGGCCATTCTAACCCGGAGAAAAAAATTTTTCAAAACATATTCAAAGGGGGAACAGTTCAAAATACAGTAAAAAAGGAGAAACGGGTGTTTGGTTTGGTTAGGGGGCTGTCCCGTTTGCAAAGGTGTGAGCTACTTTCTCATAGAGTTCTTGGGGAAAAGAAATTGACGAGCCTTGATTGGCTAAATTAAAAGAGGCGCCGTTTTTGGAGCAATGGGGAAGCACGACGCTCCTATGGGTTTTCTAAGCAATCTGAAATAAATGTACATGGCCGAAATCAAATGAAAGACTACGAATTGTCCCATGTGTATATAAAATGAATAATAAATGAGGGTAAAGGAAAAAAAAATATTTCAGTGCGCCGCTCCTCCATAATAAATGGGGGAAAATGTCGCGCTCTGATTGGTGGGATAGCCAAGCCCCCTAGCTAGCCCTCACTCTTTTCTATATTTTTTACTGTATTTTGAAAACTTTTCCGCCTTGGATTTTGTTTTGGTCAAAACTTCTCCCTAGGGTATAATGGGTCTTTATCGCTCCTATTCAGATTGGTCAATAATTCTCCATATGTTATAATGGGTCCCTGTCGCTCTTATTCTGATTGGCTGGTTTTTGCCGACCAATGAGAAGAGCTTAAAGGGGTTTTATCGTTACAAAGATCATGTCTCAGATTATGGGGACAGTAAAAATAAGCACTTTTGTAATTGGGTTGCATTACCTCTGTCACTTGGTTTAGCAGATATCAGCTTCGCTGTAAATCTGTCTTCTATTTCTGCTGTTGCTGGGTCAGAACGCCCCCGGGTCGATTCCTGTGCCCTAGACACGCCCCCTGCACTGTGATTGGTGGCTGACATTTCATTCAGCCTGTTGGGATATGCCCCTAGACAGGAAACGTCATGGCCACGCCCCCTGCGCTGTGATTGGCTGCCTGCACACTCTGTGTTTACTCCCCTCTGAGCTGTTAAAATCGATAGTGAAACCAGAGTCTGCTGGCTCTATGTACATCTCAGCTCTATGGTGATGATCTGGGCAATTACTGCCCGTTTAAAGGACTTTTGCCAAGAGGTTGATTCACCTCCTCACAGGTTCAGTTTGAACTTTGAAAAGAAGGCATTCTGTTCCTCAGATCGAATGCAAGCCCCGCCTCGTTGTGACGTCATCATCTTTATTGTATGACATAAGGATTCAACACTGTGTCTGTACGAGCTGCTTGTATAGCACAGTGCATAGGTGATCAGCTTGACAAGCCAGAGTTTGGGAGTTCAAGTCCCCATTGTTTTTTTTTTTGGTTTTTTTTTATAAATTGTACCCATATGTAAATATATGAAAATATATGTGTAGACATCTATAATTTTATATATATACACACACAAAGCTCCCCTATATAGTGTCCCATCCTCACAGTCACACCAAGCACTTCCAACATATGTGATACAATGCATATACTCTCAGGGATGAGACATGATATAGGGGAGCTATGTGTGTGTGTATATATATCATTATAGAGATTGACATATATATTTTAGGTCTCTCTGTATATATGTGTAGAATTTAGTGGGGGGGAGAAAATAAACCCTGTGAGGGGACTAGAACTCCAAACCCCTTCGTTGTAAAACCAACACTCTACCGCTACACCATCAGCCCAAGTCAGTTAGAGGTTAAGCAGGTTCTTCTCTCATAGCTGATGTGCTTCTCCCCCCACTGTTTTCACTCATATCACTGACAGCAAGCAGAGGTCTTTACTTGAAGCTGACATTTGTCCTTGTAGTTGAGTAAAGGTCTCTGCCTGTTGTCAGTACAATTTGGTTGAATACCACTAGAACAGAAGTTAAAGCTGCTGGCTTTCAGTGTGTAAACTGATAGATATAATAGGTGCTTGCTGCAGCTTGTGGAGCCTCAAGGCTGCAGACATAAGCATGCAGGAGGCTACAGAGCTGTTATATCCAGACAACCCACAGCAACCCCAGCTTCAAACAAAATTATGATGTCACAGATCTTCAGTGAGGAGAGACACGCCACGTGGGAGGGGAGACACGCCCCTGGATTTCAAACTCAATCTGAGAAGATTAGCAGAACAGCACGAGCAGCTCAAACGATAAATCCCCTTTAAACAATTTGAATTACTGTATTTCCTGGCAATTCTCTCTATTGCAATTCCTTATGTAGCGCCGGTCTCAGCGACAAACGCGTTTTTAGGGATTTTATTAATGTATGTTTATAGAAGGTTTCAGCGCTTTATCTGATAATGTTTTACACTTAATAAAAATGATTTTTTTATTAATACTCCATGCCTCAAGGCGCTGAGAGCCGAGATTGCATTGCGCCCATCTCTCCATAGACTTCATGGGAGAAGTAGCTCGCGCTCTGATTGGCTGGGATAGCCAAGCCCCTGCTAGCTCAGCCAATCAGCTCTATTCTGCATTTTTACTGTATTTTGAACTGTCCCGTCTTGGATTTTGATTGGTTCAAAATTCTCCATAGGCTATAATGGGTCTTTGTCGCTCCTATTCTGATTGGCCGAGATAGCCAACCCCCCGCTAGCTCAACCAATCAGCTCTTTTCTGCATTTTTACTGTATTTTGAACTGCCCTGCCGTTGATTCTGATTGGTCAATCGTTCTCCATAGGTTTTAATGGTTCACTGTCACTCCTATTCTGATTGGCCGGTTTATGCCGACCAATGAGAATAGCTTTCAGAATTTGAATTACTGTATTTCCCGGCAATTTCCAATATCTGATTTCTTGATATTGCGCCGTTCTAGATTTTTGGAAAGTGATTTTTTTTTATTATGTTTATTTTTGAGGTTCAGCTCTTTTCTGACACTGTTTTCCGCCTTTATAAAGGCGATTTTTTCGGAATCATACTCCTGCCGCACGGAGCGGAGCGCCGAGATTTCTGTCGCGATCTTCGATCTGCTTCCTCGCATGTTCCGATCCTGCTTCACTTCGCGCCGCCGGAGCATTTAGACCAGAATCAACCAGGTCTGCCTGTCGGAGCTGCCGAGCGCTGCACTGCGCCGCGCTTTGGCGAGCCGCCATCATACATGCCTCGGAGTATACGAGTGCGGCGCGTCCCGCCCCGGAACGCCTACACCGCGCCCACACCGCGCCCACTGCCCGCCCCTTCATGCGGGGCGCAGCTAAAAGTGGCGAAAGCTGCGCCTAACACTGCATCCCTGCGTCCGACAGGGGGATTCGGGCCGGGAGGCGCAGTATACGCCAAAAAACAGGCGTCGCCCTAAGTCTATGGTGAACTACACTCACCGGCCACTTTATTAGGTACACCTGTCCAACTGCTCATTAACACTTAATTTCTAATCAGCCAATCACATGGCGGCAACTCAGTGCATTTAGGCATGTAGACATGGTCAAGACAATCTCCTGCAGTTCAAACCGAGCATCAGTATGGGGAAGAACGGTGATTTGAGTGCCTTTGAACGTGGCATGGTTGTTGGTGCCAGACGGGCTGGTCTGAGTATTTCAGAAACTGCTGATCTCCTGGGATTTTCACGTACAACCATCTCTAGGGTTTACAGAGAATGGTCCGAAAAAGAAAAAAACATCCAGTGAGCGGCAGTCCTGTGGGCGGAAATGCCTTGTTGATGCCAGAGGTCAAAGGAGAATGGGCAGACTGGTTCGAGCTGATAGAAAGGCAACAGTGACTCAAATAGCCACCCGTTACTAACCAAGGTAGGCAGAAGAGCATCTCTGAACGCACAGTACGGCGAACTTTGAGGCAGATGGGCTACAGCAGCAGAAGACCACACCGGGTGCCACTCCTTTCAGCTAAGAACAGGAAACTGAGGCTCCAATTTGCCCAAGCTCATCGAAATTGGACAGTAGAAGATTGGAAAAACGTTGCCTGGTCTGATGATTCTCGATTTCTGCTGCGACATTCGGATGGTAGGGTCAGATTTGGCGTCAACAACATGAAAGCATGGATCCATCCTGCCTTGTATACAACGGTTCAGGCTGGTGGTGGTGGTGTCATGGTGTGGGGAATATTTTCTTGCACTCTTTGGGCCCTTGGTAACAATTGAGCATCGTTGCAACGCCACAGCCTACCTGAGTATTGTTGCTGACCATGTCCATCCCTTTATGACCACAATGTACCCAACATCTGATGGCTACTTTCAGCAGGATAATGCGCCATGTCATAAAGCTGGAATCATCTCAGACTGGTTTCTTGAACATGACAATGAGTTCACTGTACTCAAATGGCCTCCACAGTCACCAGATCTCAATCCAATAGAGCCTCTTTGGGATGTGGTGGAACGGGAGATTCGCATCATGGATGTGCAGCCGACAAATCTGCGGCAACTGTGTGATGCCATCATGTCAATATGGACCAAAATCTCTGAGGAATGCTTCCAGCACCTTGTTGAATCTATGTCACGAAGAATTGAGGCAGTTCTGAAGGCAAAAGGGGGTCCAACCCGTTACTAGCATGGTGTACCTAATAAAGTGGCCGGTGAGTCTATATCCAGTATTCTTTAAAGAGCTTGTCTGTGTTCGCCAGTGGGACCCCCACCCCCACACCGTGACTTTACAGCGGTAGATGCTCCTTTAAAATTCTCTACCTAACTACATAAAATCTTCAAATCTCTGATCTAACTAAGTTGTAAGGATCACAGCTAACAGTAGAGCTTTCTCTGTGAAGAAATAGAATAATTTCGCTGAGCTGTTTGCTGAGCTGTTTGGACAGAGGCAGAGCGCACGTCCTACTGCTCTGAGACGCTGACAGACACTGATCATGAACAGGAAGGGCTGTTCTATGTAAAACGAGGTCATGTGATTTTTCCAGCCAATCGCAACCATACACATCCCAGTCATGACGTCGCACACACAGCTCACCCTGCTCTATTCTGTAAGCTGATTTGCTGGCCGGCAAAATGACAAGAAGCGCCGAAAATGGCGCGATATTAATAGATTATGCACAGATTTTAACCTAAATTATTGCGTAATCTAAAAAATCCGATCAACATAAATACCGTGCCGATTTCAACTTTGTCGATAATAATCGCTCAACACTAATCTTAAGGAAAGAAAGTTTCTACATAGACATAGAAAGGGATTCTTTACTGTTAGAGCAGTGAAACTGTGGAACTCTGCCAGAGGAAATTGTCATGGTGAATTCAATAACAGAGTTCAAAAAGGGTTTGAATGCATTTCTGGAGCGTAATATAACAAGTTAAAGGGACTAGGATTCTGGAGAAGGGTCATTGATCCAGGGATTAGTCCGATTGCCAGATTGGAGTCGGGAAGGAATTTTTTTTCCTAAAATGAGGACAATTGGCTTCTACCTCATTGGGGTTTTTTGCCTTCCTCTGGATCAACACTTTAGCACAACAGGCTGAACTGGATGGACGTCTTTTCTTTTTTCGGTCTTACAAATGATGTAACTATGGTGTTTGGAGTCTTCATATTGGTGTTTTTGTGTTCTATATTAAGCTCCACACAATACTTCTCTAGGTTAGTAGCCCGTATAGTTTGATAGGTGTGTATCCATAGCGATTTGGTTAACAGCAAATACTTAAGAAGTCATAGCACCTCTTACTCCAGAAGAGGATCAACCTATTGACCTTTTTTGAGGTCACAACTCCTACTGAGTTTTTATTACTCAGTTACCCACCTGCCTAAAAGCCTCCGCAGGCCTAAAAGCCTTTGTGCCTTTTTTAGACTATCTCAAACTTTCCTTATAATCAGGTCAGAGACCATCAATCCCATAAAAAAAATCCCCATCTGGACTTCTAGAGGTCCCAGAAAATGACTGCCTTATTCCCACCCGTAATACCAGAAAGAGAAAAAACAAAAGAGAGGGATAGGATTCAATAAGACTAACAAAGAAAGAAAAAATGAAACGGGGAAAAGTGGTGGACTAAAGGAAATTAGTATTCAGAGTACAAGAATATTTAACCTTTCAAAGACTATATCTAGTTCTGAAATGTCATTTCTTGAAAATGCCCTTTCATTGTGCCCCAACAGTGTTCCAATTCTTCTGACCTCTATAGAATTAGCCAAAAACTCACTTTAAATAGACTCTTCACCATCCGAAACATGAACGATTGCCTACCTCATGAGAACAATCAAGAATTGGTAAAAAAGTTTAAACCTGATTTCTACCCAGTGGTGTTACAAGGGCAAGGTAAATTAACTTTACATCAGGTGGTGCATTGGGATCTTAAACTTGTTCCTTAGAATACCAAAAAAGTCAAACAAATTTATAATTAATGCCAGAATTCTGGCAGAATTTGCAGCAAAAAATTTTTTTAACATACTTTGCACCACATTTATTATGTGTTTTAGACAATTTCTAGAGACTTCTGTGCCTCATCAAAATGGGCATGTCCTCGGTAAAAGGGTGTAGCTTCTTGGAAAGGGGCATGGTTTTGTGCAACATTTCATTCAAGTTTTTTCCCCAATTTGCAAATAACATAAGCAAAATAAAAGAATATATGTTAACAAAAACCCAA
>JAODAL010085341.1:0-10622 GCA_025379985.1 Phyllomedusa bahiana
TTTGTGGCTATGATGTTGCCACCGAGCCCTACTTGTTTTTTTACAGCTGTCGCTGCCATGACTTTATCAGGCTACATTCCCGCTTCAGTTTTTTGGTCAGTTTTGCCCTCTTAAGTGCTTTATAGTGAAGCGATTCTAAAAGCGGCGGGAGTCATGTGCGTGTCATACTAAAACACAACATTGTATGAAGACCAAACCAAGTTCTCTCTGCATATTTAAGCATGGCACAACGTTCTACAGCACCCTGCAGGCTCTGGAAATAGCTGTTTTCTAACGCGATTCGTCCCGAAGCAATTCGGCGAAGTCGGGGAATCGAATTTTTGAGAAATTCGTCCATCTCTAATTATGGCCCAATTTATATAGATTTTTATGTAGTTGCACTTTTTTTTTTTTAAAGTGTTTTTATTGTGTAAAACAATATTTAGAAGTCTAAATCCACAGCACACAGCAAGTAAATATGCTTCAAAGTAAATTTACAAATTATATTGTTTACATGCATATCATACAATGTATTAACATCCATATAATAAAATAATACAAGTTCTTTGATTAGTGTCATGTGATCCTTCTTTAGTTCACATTTCGGTCTGTTAAGTGACCTTACTCATATAGGTATCAAAGTATAGGTATCAAAGTATGGTAGAAGATAAAAAGACTAGGGACACTGACATGTATATACAAAGGAAGACGAATAAGTAGAAAAATAAGGGAGAGGATGAAAGGGGTAGTGGGGAGGTGTTGACAAGAGAAACTCAATAGGTAAAGAGTGGGAAAAGATTAAATAAAAGATAGAAAAAATAAAAAGTGAGGAAAGTATGGAATACAATTGATAATCAAAGTATATAATGAAGTATGGGGTATGATATATGGTAAAGAAAAGCAATAAGCACTTTAAAGGGATGTAAGTACATACATAATGATCAATGAAGACAGGGAAAATATGATGAGAAGGAAGCGATAAACTCACTATGTAGAGCCTATGGTAATGGGGAGAACCATGTAGAAAGCCTATGAAGAAGACAAGGGAGGGTAATGAGCCAAAGAATGCTAAGAAAAAAAAAAGTATAGGGGATGACCAGGAGAAGGAAGTTACCAGAAAGCTATGTGGATCAAGGGCAAGCTGCTGCTTGCAGAGGATACACCCCTATCAAAAATGGGCCAATAAATATAGAAAAACAATGTGTGGAGCCTAAATACTGAACACTACAACACCAATGGAAACTTCAAACACTTAAAAATTCTAAACTTTATTAGTTATAAAAATACATATACATCCATGAACACCCAATAGTAACCTACGACAACCTAGCCCAGAAGAAACTAAATGGCAATATGTTATATAATTAATACTACATAAATATATGGATAAATGACAAATGGAACTAGACAACAAGAAAATAATAAAAAGGGATGTGCATACAATAATAGAATAATAATAAATAAATACTTAACCCTATAAAATGGTGTCACCTGGGCGAGGAAGTGTGCAACCCAACGCACGTTTTGCTCTGCACTTTGTCAAGGGAAATGAGGTAATAAAGTTTATAATTTTTAAGTGTTTGGAGTTTCCATTGGTGGTGTTGTGCTTGCAGAGGATAGACAGGAAGGCTGCCGACAATGTGGATTGAGCAGAGTCTTAGGGTATGTTCACACGTCGTCTTGCAGCGTGTACCTGTGCGCGCCGCAGGACACTGTGTGTTTAGAACAACGCACTGATCTTTCAAAGCGCAGGGGAGACCAGCCCTCGGCCGACCCCATTACCTTTCATTATCCATGCCGCGTATACGCCAGAAAGGAGTGACATGTCACTTCTTTCTGCCAGAGTTCAATGCGCGGTGGGGAAAATGGCAGGTAATCATAGCTCTCTATGAGAGCTATGATTACGCTAATTACAGGACGTATTTCGGGGTGCCTTGCGGCGCAATTACGCCCCAAAATATGTCCTAAAAGATGCCATGTGAACATAGCCTTAAAGGCATAAGTATGCATGCGCAGCTGCCTAACCCGGAAGTATGGGTCATGCAGACTGCGCAGGTACCTGAACACAGCTGGCACAGTATGAAGAAGTATATACAAGCAGAAAATAGGCATCTCGGTGAGGAGGAGAGATATGTAGATAGCAGAGAAAGGCAGCTGGAAGAGGCAAGAATATATAGACGAGAAGGAGAAGCTTGGCAATAGATAAAAATATGAGAAAGAGATAAAAGAATATAAAGGGACATGTATGGAGAGAACTAGGGGGATCACGGGTGAGTAAAATAAGGAAGGGAAAAATAAATAGATTAGAAAAGGGAATTTATGGAATAAGCTGGATGGTAAATTAGTGCAAAAGCGACAGAAATCTAGAGGATAGAGAGGATAGTAACAGGCATTATATACACTAAGGATACATGAGGTGTGTAGATAATAAGGAGGAAGGAAAGAAATATATAGGGAAAAAGGAGTAGTGTAAAATAAAATGAAGTCAAAAGTATGGAACAGCATGCGACCAAAATGGAAATAATGCTACAATATGTGCTATAATTAGAGATGGGCGAAGTTCCCGAAATTCATTTCGTTCACTTCGGCGAATTTCTCGGCAAAAAATAACTTCGGCACGAATCACGTTAAAAAACAGCTATTTCCAGGCTGCACAGAGCCTGCAGGGTGCTGTAGAACGTTGTGCCATGCTTAAATATGCAGAGGGAGCTTGGTTTGGTCTTCATACAATTTTGTGTTTTAGTATGACACGCACATGACTGCCGCCACTCTTAGAATCTCTTCACTATAAAATTCCCTGGGCACTTAAGAGGGTAAAACTGACCAAAAAACTGAAGCGGGAATGTTGCCTGATAAAGTCATGCCAGAGAAAGCTGGAAAAAAACAAGCTGAGAGCTCAGGTGGCAACATTAGTGACAGAGTGTGGAGGTGACGGCGCTAGCCATAGCAGCATGAGGTCAGACAGTGGCACAATGACATTCTGGAGGTGGAAAAAACAGGAATAGGTCACAGAGTGGCACAATAACACAGTGTGGAGATCACGGCAGCAGCAGCATGAGGTCAAACAGTGGCACAATGACACAGTGTGTAGGTCACGGCAGCAGCATGAGGTCAGACAGTGGCACAATGACACAGTGTGTAGGTCACGGCAGCAGCCACAGCAGCAGCATGAGGTCAGACTGTGGCACAATGACATTCTGGAGGTGGCAAAAACAGGAGTAGGCCACAGAGTGGGACAATGACACAGTGTGTAGGTCACGGCAGCAGCAGCATGAGGTCAGGCAGTGGCACAATGACATTCTGGAGGTGGCAAAAACAGGAGTAGGCCACAGAGTGGGACAATGACACAGTGTGTAGGTCTCAGCAGCAGCCACAGCAGCAGCATGAGGTCAGACAGTGGCACAATGACACAGTGTGGAGGTCACGGCAGCAGCCACAGCAGCAGCATGAGGTCAGACAGTGGCACAATGACACAGTGTGTAGGTCACGGCAGCAGCAGTATGAGGTCAGGCAGTGGCACAATGACATTCTGGAGGTGGCAAAAACAGGAGTAGGCCACAGAGTGGGACAATGACACAGTGTGTAGGTCACGGCAGCAGCCACACCAGCAGCTTCAGGTCAGACAGTGGCACAATGACACAGTGTGTAGGTCACGGCAGCAGCCACAGCAGAAGCATGAGGTCAGACAGTGGCACAATCACATTCTGGAGATGGCAAAAACAGGAGTAGGCCACAGAGTGGGACAATGACACAGTGTGTAGGTCTCAGCAGCAGCATGAGGTCAAAATTGGGACAAAGACACAGCGTGTAGGTCACGCGCAGCCACAGCAGCAGCTGAGGGCAGACAGTGGGGACAATGACACAGTGTGTAGGCACGGCAGCAGCAGCATGAGGTCAGGCATGGACAGTGACTTTTTGGAGGTGGGAAAAAAGGAGTGGGCCCCAGAGTGGGACAATGACACGTGTGTAGGGCACACAGCAGCCCCAGCGCGCATGGGTCAGACATGGCACAGGACACAGTGTGGAGTCAGGCAGCACCCACAGCAGCATGATTTAGACATGGCACAAGACACAGTGTGTAGGTTTACGGGAGCAGCAGCATGAGGTCAGCGTGCACAATGACATTCTGGAGGTGGCAAAAACAGAGTAGGCCACAGATGGGACAATGACACAGTGTGTAGGTCACGCAGCAGCATGAGGTCAACATGGGACAATGACACAGCGGTAGGGGGGGGCACGGCAGCAGCCAAAAAAAATAGGTAAAGGGAAATAATTTTTTGGAGGGGGGGGGGGGGGGGGGGGAAAAAAGGGGGGGGTGGGGTGGGGGGGGGGAAAATTTTTAGGTAAGAGAAAAGAGATGGGGTAAAGTGGGAAATAAAGTGGGAGATAGGAGAGAAAAAATATAAATGGAAAATGAAAGTTGTAGGTAGGAAGTAAGAGGGGGATGGAATGAATTTTAAGGTGAAAAAAGGGGTAGAAGATGGGAAAAGAAAGTTGTAGGTAAAAAAAGAGAAAAGGGCAGACATGGGACAAAGACACAGGTTTTGGTCACGCACAACAGCAAGTCGCGTGGCACATGACTTCTGGGTGGCAAAAAAAAGGAGTAGGCCCAGAGTGGACAATACACAGTGTGGGGGTCACGGGAGCAGCACACAGCACATGAGGGGCAGGCAGTGGGACAAAGACATTCTGGAGGGGGAAAAACAAAATAGGCCCCCAGAGTGGGACAATGACACAGTGGTGGAGGTCACGGCACAGCCACAGCCAGCATGAGGGCAGACAGGGCACAATGACATTCGAGGGCAAAAACAGGGGTAACCCCAGATGGGACAATGACACAGTGGAGGGGCACGGGAGCAGCCACGCAGCAGCAGAGGGCAACAGTGGCACAATGACAGAGTTTGGGGGGTGGGTGGCAATACCAGTCCTGTAAAGAAAAGGTTGGTGGGAATGGAGAAACTGTCAGCAATGTTGGCTCAGGCGGGTGGGGGCATCAAAAAAGGCTGAGGGAGGTATTTTTAACCCAGACCATTTTTCACAGTTTGGGTGAGGGCGTCATGGCTGATGTAGTCAGACGCCTATGGCATAGGTGTGTGGGAAATCCTGGCCGATCCACGCCTGAATCATCTGAAACTAAAGGTCAGTCGTTCCACATTCCGTGGACAAGCGGGTTCTCCTTGAAGTACGATGCCCCCCGCCGAACTGAACACCCGCTCTGAGCCACACAACAGGCCGGTGCAGGACACTTACTCCACTGCAAACTCGGTCAAGTTGCGGCCACTCATCCAGTTTTGGCTGCCCATAGTCCAGCGGACTTCTAACGGGGTGGCCGAGTGCTGTCAAGTAGGCCACCACCTGTTGGTTCAGGGACAGCTCCAGGTCCTGCTGCTGCTGGCAACACCCACCTCACCAGGTCGGGTGAATGAAGCTGCACATCAGTGACTCCAGACTTAGGTTACTGCGATGGAGCTGGTACTGGCTCCTACCCCCCCCACCTTCCCCAGCAGCCGCGCAGTAGTACGTGAGTGCTGAGGAACCCCCCGGTCAGACCTGCAGAGGAGGGACAATGCCCCACATAGGCCACGCTACTGATTACGGAGGATTTCCCTTATAGTAAATTGAGCTTGTCCGCCCTCCTCAATAGCTGGGAAAAAGGCTCCCCATTTTGGACCGTTAGCGGGTGTCCAATAAGGGGTGGAGAGCCAGAAGGCATCCCTCTGCCGGATGCCTGGACTATTAACGGCTGTCACTAGCCAGCAAATAAGCATGCTGCGGTTCATCTGCACAAGTGACTCCCAAGGGGCCTCCCTCCTCCATTTCCCACTGTATACTGCCACGGTGCTTGGGGTCATCATCCTCATCTCCATCCACCTCCTCCAGCTGCTCCTGCTCCTCCTCTCTAGGTCACCTGGGAGAAATCCACTCATTTCACCAGACAATGCTTCTGCTCCAATGTCCTCCTCCTCCTCCTCCTCCATATCAGTCCCCCACCGGACTCATGGGCCACGAAAATTAGTCGCCAGTTCCAGCCCCTTCCCCCAACGGGATTTTTCAGAATCTGTTCCGGACTTGAAGCGGGGAATGACGTTATTAAATCCCAAGTCCGGGCCAAAATTGGACAAAAAAACGTCCCCTCCTGAAGGGGCCTAAAACCAAAGGGGCAGGGGGTCACGTTTAAAGCTCCCAAACGGGGCTGACATCAAATTTACACGGGGGAGTACTTTGTTTTTGCCTGGTTTCATAAAAAAAATTTTTAAAGGGCCTTTTCCCCTCTGTTCTACAGTTTCCCCAAACATGTGAAAGGCTGGAATTCCAAGGGGTTGGAAAAATCCCTTTCAGAGTGTGTTGGGGGGGGCCCCGTTCTGCCGCTGCAAACTGGGGGAGGGTGTTCCTGGCTTTTGTACAAAGGGAAAAGTCCCAATCCCAATTTTCCCGGCCTTTTTAAAATTGTTAAAAAAAAAAAAAAGGGGCCCGGGGGAAAGGGATTTTCGGGAAACCTTTTTAAAAACCCAAAAATTAAAAACCGGTGCCCCTTGCAGGGGAAAGGCCCCATCCCCCCGGGTCCCAAGCGCGGACCCCATTTTCCTCCCATTGCCCTGTCCCCAAGGGTTTTCCGATTTCCCTTTGGGCGCGGAGAAAGCCACACATCGATTTTTTTGCTGCATGACGCGGAGCAGTTCCTCCCCTTTTGTGATTTTGTTCGCCGGGGGCAACCCAAAGGGTAAAAACTGCGTGGCCCCAACCCCTTTTGCCCCACACATGTGGGAGATGGAGCAGTACTTGTGGAAGCTGAGATGGGGGTGGGGGGAGGAGGAGGAGGGGGACATTGGCGCAGGAGCAGCAGTTTGACAACGTGGAGGGGGAAAGCGGGGGTCCCCCTGTCCAAGGGTTTTTGGTGTGCCTGGGGCCCCCAAAACCAATTTACCCCGGGGGCCGTAAAGGACATGTACTGGGCCCCGACCGTGTTTTCAGCTCCAGGGGTCCCCGTGCCGTGCACCTTGGAACAAACCAAAAACTTTAAAGGGTTTCCACCCTTTTGTTCTACAAAATTTATGAAGTGCTGATACTGCCTTTTTTGGGAAAAAAAAATTCCCGGGTTGGGAAATCCCTTTTCGGCTCGGCACCAAACCTTAGTTCTCTAAATGGTAAAAAGTCCACCTTTTTAAAAGGGAGGGACTGCAGTTTTTCAACAATTTGGGGACAGGGCACGGTCGGGTCCCTGCACCTTAGGATGGTTGGACGCATACTGTTGTCTTTTGCAATCGCCTGTGAACAAACTGCTGGCCCCCTTAAAAACGGGAGCGGGAGCATTTGGCCCCGGGAGATGATGTCAAAGAGAAACCAGCCCCCTTTTTCAGAGGTGGTGGACCCTTGACTGGTGAAATTTGGCATGCTTTTGTTTGGCCGCGGAAAGGATGGACCCCCCAAAATGAGCCCTTTTTCCCCCGGGCCCCACGGGAAAGGGTTTCGCTGATGTGTTGAGGGAAAGGGCCGTGGTGCCAACTTTTGCCCCCCGCCCCCCCCCCCCCCACCCCTTCCCTTTTTTCTGTTTACAGTTTCCCTAATATACCTATATTCGGCTCCTCCGGTGCCCTTAGCAAAGAACCCCACCCCGCCGATTATCGGATTTTACCCCCCCAAAAACCGTTTTCCGCACGGAGTGATTTAAGCCGCCGCTTCCTCCCCTGACCCCCCTGTCCGCTATTTTCCCAAGGGACCCCGAAGGGGGTTTTTTTTCCCCCCGGGGCCCGTTTTGGCCCCCGACCTCACACGTGCTATCCTGTGACCCCACGGCCACAGGGACCCACTTGCGGGCTGCACCGCTGCCGACGGGGGCAAATGCCGCCCTTTTCTCCTGACGATGATGAAACCCTTGCCCTCACCCGGCCCCCAAGGCGGTGGGCAAATATCATCACTATTTGTGTTTCTTTGGTAAACTGCTTTTTCCCCTCGGGGGTTTTGGGTTTTGGGGAGGCTGACCCCTAAAACATGACCTCCCATCCACCTCAACATCTATACTTTGCCCTACTGCAAAAACCCGGGGATTTTGGCCCCATTTTTCGCTGCCAAGTAGCTGCTAAACGCCCTCCTCAAATTGTTCACCCCTTACTTTAAAGTGGCGTGAGCCCGGGCCCACATAGTGACCCTTGGCGGGGGAACCAGATGGGAAAAGAGGCAGGTTGAGGACAGGTGGGGGCCCGTGACCCGCTCCCGGGCCATGGCAAAAAAGGGGGTGTCGACGTTTCCCACCAAAAATCTTGGCTGGGGGTTTTAATGTCATTTTTGGGGGGAATTTATACCCATTCAATCAAGAAAAAAATTTGGGTTTCTAGTCAGTACACGGTCCGCTAGATGACAGCGGGGAGTTGTGGCCCACCGAGTGACCCTTGCGCGAGGGGGGGGCCCCTTTCTGTCTGCGACCTGCTCCCGGAAAGTTTGTGCTTTTGCCACTCGCAGGGGAAGGGGCCGCCACCCCTTTTGGGCTGGGCATACTGGTTTTTTCAAAAAATTTGACATGTTTTATGAAGATATCTGTATTTGATAAATAACACCCCTGTATTAGACGCCCCAAAATTTTTCCCACTAAGGGGCCCTTGGGGAACCCTTTGGGAATTAAAATTTTCGCTCCCAAAGGGCAGGAAAAAAATTTCTGATGTGCCGTTTAAAAACCCCTGTGAAATTTTTCTGAATAATAAAAAAAACAGGTTTTAAATTTAACCCTTTGGGGTATGAATTATGCTACAGAAAAAATTTTTCCCGGGTGGGGGAAAAACAAAGTTTCTTTTATGGTACAAACTGGCCCGAAACCCCAAGGGTTAATTTTTAAACCCCCCGGATGTAAAATTTTTTTCCCCCAAAAGAAATTTAGCAACCCCAAACTAGTAGCTTTTTAAAGTGTTTTCAATTGGGTTTTTTTTCTACGCCACACAACAAGAGATAAAATTGTAAAATTTAAACCCTTTGCTTGTGAATTTGCTACAGGGGAAAAAAGTATTATTTTGGCGTTTTAAAATTATGGTTTCTTGGGGTAGCACCCCGCCAAAAAAAACGCTTTTTTTTAACCCCTGGATGTAAATTGCGCCAAAAAATTGGGCCCCACAAATTAGTTGCTTTGGTTTCATGTTAAAATTTCCTTTTTTTCCCACGCCCCCCACAACAAAAATAAACCCTTTTTAATTAAACCCTTTGCTTGTGAAATTTTGCCCAACCCGGAAAAAAGTTTATATTTGGCGTTGAAAATGAAGTTTTTTGGGGGCAAACACCCCCAGCAAAAAAACGGCCTTTAATTAACCCCGGATGTAAATTGCGCAAAAGAAATTTAGAAAACCACAAACTTTAGCCTTTTGAGGGTGTTACCCAATTGGTGTTTTTACGCCCACACAAAGGGGAAAAAATTGTAATTAAAACCTTTGCTTTTTGAATTTTTTGTACAGGAAAAATGTATATTTTTTTGGCGTTGAAAAAACGGTTTCTTGGGGGCAGCACACCCGCAAAAAAATGCTTAAATTTTAAACCCCCGGATGTAAAATTTCCAAAAGAATTGACAAACCCCAAAAAATATTGCCCTTTGTATCGTGTTTCAATTGCGGGTTTTTTTTACGCCCAAAACCCAAAAGATTTAAAATTTTAAAAACCTTCGCTGGAATTATGAAAAGGAAAAAGTATATAAATTTGGGGGTTGAAAAAGAAAGGTTTTTTGGGGGCAGCACACCAGCAAAACAAGCTTTAATTAACCCCCGGATTTTAAATTGGGGCAAAAAATTGGCAACCACAAAACCTAGTAGCTTTGAAACAAGTTAAAAATTGCGGTTCTACGCCCCACAACAAGAGATAAATATTTTAATTAACCCCCCCCCTTGTGAATTAAGCTGCAGGGGAAAAAAGTAAATATTTTGGCGTTTAAAATGCGGTTTCCCTTTGGGGCCCCGCACACCTCAAAACAACGCTTAAAAAAACCCCTGGGTGAAAAATTTCCCCAATAGAATTTAGGCCCCAAAAAAGGGGAAAATGGAAATTTTTAATTTTAAAAAAAAGCTGGGTTTTTTTAAAAAAAACAACAGGAAAAATGGCTTAAAATCACACTTGGATATGGGAAATTTTATTTCGCTGCGGGGACGCCCCCTGGATTTCAGATCCAAACCCCCAAAAAAAACGGGAAAAAGAACATTAAGGGGAACAGTCCCCGGGGGACAAACTGAGCACCCCCCAAAAAACGCTGTATAAAAATCAGTTCTTCAGTGAGAGCTAAACACAATCAAACAGCCGCAGCACCTTCCCGTTTAGTATAGGGGAGAGGAAAATTTAGCTCCCCGGGTCGCGCCCGGCTTATATAGTGCCCCCGGGGGAAGTCACAGAATCCCCCCCGGGTTCCTTTGATTTTGGTTTCAAACTCCCGCACATGTCATGCGGCTAGCCCTTCCCTTCCCCCCCAGAAATGCTTTGCCCCATGTAGCGCCCCTGTTTCTCGAGCCATTTTTCAATAAAAAAACACTTTTGTTCACCCAAGTACCCCAAAAACCCTTTGAATTTTGTTCAGAACCAAAATTTCCTAAATTCAAAAAAGAAATTTCCCCTTCGTTTTAAACCGATTCGCCCCTCTCCCAGCTATAATGCAAAAAAAAAAAGAAAAAAAATACATGCAA
>JAODAL010085342.1:0-10621 GCA_025379985.1 Phyllomedusa bahiana
GCTGGGGGCCCAACAGGTATAGTCAATGTCCAGTTCAACTAAAATGGTGGTTAAAAGGGACTTTTTTTTCCGGCACTTTTTAAATGGGGGGGTCTTTCAGGTTTGGGGTCATGCTGTGGCCCAGGACAGGTATGTCAATGTTCCAGGGGAAACAAAAAATGGTGGTTAAAAAAACCCCCTTTTTCCGGCACTTTTTAAATGTGGGGGTCAGCAGGTTTGGGGGTCATGCTGGGCCCAGGACAGGTATATCAATGCCCAGTGAAACAAAAAATGGGGGTTTAAAAAGATCCCTTTTTTTTTTCGGCACTTTTTAAATGTGGGGTCATGCGGTTTTGGGGCTCAGCTGTGGCCCGGGAAGGTAAAGTCAATGTCCAGTGAAACTAAAAGGGTGGTTGAAAGATTTTCCCTTTTTTTTTTTTCCTTTCCACTTTTTAAATTTGGGGGGGGGTCATAGGTTTGGGGTCATGCGTGGCCCGGGGACAGGTATGTCATGTCCAGTTCAACAAAATGGGGGTTGGGAAAGACCCTTTTTGGGGGGCACTTTTTAAATTGGGGGGGGGTCATGCAGGGGTTTTGGGGCTCATGCTGTGGCCCGGGACAGGGTTTTGTCTGCCCAAAGTAAACAAAATGGTTTTTGAAAAATCCCTTTTTCCTTTTTTTTTTTTTTTTTTTTGCACTTTTTAAAAATTGTGGGGGTCATGCAGGTTTGGGGTAGCTGTGGCCCGGACGGGGTTTAGTCAATGTCCAGTGAAACTAAAAAGGGTGGTTAAAAAAGACTCCTTTTTTCCCCGGCATTTTTTAAAAAAATGGGGGGGGTTCATGCAGGTTTGGGGTCATGCTGCGTTCCGGGACAGGGATTTTTTCAATGCCCAGTTCAAGTAACTGATGGTTAAAAAATCATATCCTCTGGCATTTTTTTAATTTGTGGGTGATGAGGTTTTAAGGGTCAGGCTTGGTACAAGACAGGGTTTTAAAAAATGGTCTGTGATTTTTTTTTTTCCTGTGACTTTTATAACCTAAGTGTTTTGCCAAAAGATGTGACGTACCCATTTGACTGTTGGGATGTTAATTCCAGCTTCTCCCCGCCTTTTTTGGGTGTAAAAATGAAGGTGTTGTTGTTCCCCTAGATTTTAAAGGTCATCGCGCAAATCGAGCTCACATCGAAAAAAATTTTCGTAGCGGGGCCCACTATCGACATCGATCATCTCGAGCCAACGCAATCGCTCAACACTAGGAGGAGGTACTAAGGACAGAAGGAGCTGAGGTCAGAAAGAGTCGAGGGGGAGGAGCTGAGGAGAGGAGGAGTTGAGAACAGAAGGAGCTGAGGGATGGAGCTGAGGAGAGGAAGCGCTGAGAGGGAGGAGCTGAGGAGTAGAGGAGCTGAAGGGGAGGAGCTGAGGAGAGGAGGAGCCGAGGATGAGCGGAGGGGAGGAAGAGTCCAGGGGGAGGAGCTGAGGGGAAGAGGAGCCAATGAGAGGAGGAGCTGAGAGGAGGCGGAGCCGAGGGGAAGAGGAGCTGAAGAGAGAAGATGAGGAGAGAAGAAGCCTAGAGGAGGAGAAGCTGAGGTGAGTACAAACCGAGGAGAGGAGGAGCCGAGGAAACGAGGAGCTGAAGAGAGGAGGAGTTGAGGGAAGGAGGAACCAAGTAGAGGAGGGGGCCCCAGGGGGAGGAGGGGGGAGCGAGGCGGGGGAGGAACCAAGTAGAGGAGGTGCCGAGGGGAGGAGGGAGCTGAGGAGAGGAGGAGCCAAGTAGAGGAGGTGCCGAGGGGAGGAGGGGGGTGGGAAAAAGGAGGAGCCCAAAGTAGAGGAGGGGGGAGGGGGGGGAGGGAGCTGAGGAGAGGAGGAGCCAAGTAGAGGAGGTGCCGAGGGGAGGAGGGAGCTGAGGAGAGGAGGAGCTGAGGAGAAGAGAGTAGTAGGAGTCGTAGAGACGATGAGAAAAGGGAGCCGAGGAGCAGAGGAGCAAAGGGGAGGAGGAGCCAAGGGGAAAAAGTGATTAGAGGATGAGAAGAGGGGAAGAGGAGCCGAGGAGAGCATAACCCAAGGAGAAGTCTAGGGGAGGAGGAGCTGTAAGGATAAGGAGCCGATGAGAGGAGGAGCCCATTGCGCCGAGGAGCTGAGATTAAGCGGAGCTGAGGAGAGGAGGAGCTGAAGAGAGAAGGCGCTGAGATGAGAAGGAGCCGAGGGGAGGAGGAGCTTAAGAGACGAGGCATCAAGGGGAGAAGCAGCTGAAGAGAGGAGGAGCCAAAGGAGCGAGGAGTTAAGAGGGAGGAGCGAGATGAGAAAGGGGCCGAGGGGGGGGAAGCTGAAGAGAGGAGGAGCTGAGATGAGAAGGAGCCGAGGGGAGGAGGAGCTGAAGAGAGGAGGAGCTGAAGAGAGGAGGAGCCAAGGAGCAGAGGAGCTGAAGAGAGGAGGAGCTGAGATGAGAAGGAGCCGAGGGGAGGAGGAGCTGAGGAGAGGAGGAGCTGAAGAAAGGAGGAGCTGAGATGAGAAGGAGCCCAAGGGGGGGGAAGCGGGGAAAGAGAAAAAGGGGCCGGGGGGTAGGAGGAGCTGAGATGAGCAGGAGCCGAGTGGAGGAGGAGCTGAGGAGAGGAGGAGCTGAGGAGAGGAGGAGCTGAAGAAAGGAGGAGCTGAGATGAGAAGGAGCCAAGGGGAGGAGCTGAGATGAGAAGGAGCCGAGGGTAGGAGGAGCTGAGATGAGAAGGAGCCGAGTGGAGGAGGAGCTGAGGAGAGGAGGAGCTGAGGAGAGGAGGAGCTGAAGAAGGGTGGAGTTTAAAGAGGAGGAGCCGGGGGGAAAGTGAGATGAAAGGCCGGGGGGGGAGGAGGGGCTGAAGAGAGATGGAGCTGAAAGAAGAGGAGCGAGGGGGGAGGAGTGAAAGAGGAGGAGGAGGGGATGAGAGAAGGCCCCGGGGGGGGAGGGCTGAAGGGGATGGAGCTGAAGGGAGGAGCCCCAGGGGAGGTAGCTGAAAGGGAGGAGGGAGCGAGGGGAGGAGGAGCTGAAGAGAGGAGGAGCTGAGGAGAGGAGGAGCTGAAAAGGGAGGGCTGAAAAAAAAGGGGGAGCCAAAGGGGCAGAGGAGTTGAAGAGAGGAGGAGCTTAGATGAGAAGGAGCCGAGGGGGGGGAGGAGTAAGAGAGTAGGAGCTGGATGGAAGGGGGCGAGGGGGGGGGAGCTGAAAAAAGGAGGAGTGAGTAAAGGCCAGGGGGAGGAGGGTGAAGGAGGAGGAGCTAGATGAGAAGGAGCGAGGGGAGGAGGGGCTGAAAAGACGAGGCACAAGGGGAGGGGCAGCGAAGAGGGAGGGCTGAGATGAGAAGGAGCGGGAGGAGGAAGAGGAAGGGCGAGGGGGGAGGAGTGAAGAGGGAGGGGGGGTTTAGGAAGGAGGAGGGTGAAGAGAGGGGGAGCTGAGGGAAGGAGCCCCAGGGGAGGAGGAGCTGAGATTAAGAGGAGCTGAGGAGAGGAGGAGCTGAAGAGAGGAGGAGCTGAGATGAGAAGGAGCCGAGGGGAGGAGGAGCTGAAGAGAGGAGGAGCTGAGATGAGAAGGAGCCGAGGGGAGGAGGAGCTGAAGAGAGGAGGAGCTGAGATGAGAAGGAGCCGAGGGGAGGAGGAGCTGAAGAGAGGAGGCATCTAGGGGAGAAGGAGCTGAAGAGAGGAGGAGCCAAGGAGCAGAGGAGTTGAAGAGAGGAGGAGCTGAGATGAGAAGGAGCCGAGGGGAGGAGGAGCTGAGATGAGAAGGAGCCGAGTGGAGGAGGAGCTGAGGAGAGGAGGAGCTGAGGAGAGGAGGAGCTGAAGAGAGGAGGAGCTGAGATGAGAAGGAGCCGAGGGGAGGAGCTGAGATGAGAAGGGGGCCCCCAGGGTAGGAGGGGGCTGAGATGAAAGAGGCCGAGTGGGGGAGGAGCTGGGAGAGGAGGAACGAGGAGAGGAGGGTGAAGAGAGGAGGGTGAAGAGAGGAGGACCCCAGGGGAGAAGTGAATGAGAAGGAGCCCAGGGGAGGGCAGCGAAAAAGGGGGAGGGTGAGGTAAAGGAGGGGGAGGGGGGAGAATAAGAGAGGAGGAGCTGAGATGAGAAGGAGCCGAGTGGAGGAGGAGCTGAGGAGAGGGGAGTAGGAAAAGGAGCTGAAGAAGGGTGGGGAAGAGGAAGGGGGAGGGGAGAAACGAGATGAGAAGGAGCCGAGGGGGGAGGAGTGAAAGAGGGAGGGCTAAAAGAGAGGAGGAGCTGAGATGAGAAGGAGCCGAGGGGAGGAGGAGCTGAAGAGAGATGGAGCTGAAGAGAGGAGGAGCCGAGGGGAGGAGGAGCTGAAGAGAGGAGGAGCCGAGGGGAGGAGGAGCTGAAGGGAGGAGGAGCTGAGGAGAGGAGGAGCTGAGGAGGGGGGACGAAGGGGAGGAGCTGAAAGAGGAGGGAGGAGCCAAAGCAGAGGAGCAAAAAAGGGAGGGGCTGAAGAAAGGAGCCGAGGGGGAGGAGGACTGAAGAGGTAGGAGTGAGATGAGAAAGGGGGGCCCGAGGGGAGGAGGAGCTGAAGAGAGGAGGAGCTGAGGAGAGGAGGAGCTGAAGAGAGAAGGAGCTGAGATGAGAAGGAGCCGAGGGGAGGAGGAGCTGAAGAGAGGAGGAGCTGAGGAGAGGAGCTGAAGAGAGGAGGAGCCGAGGGGAGGAGGAGCTGAAGGGAGGAGGAGCTGAAGAGAGGAGGAGCTGAGGAGAGGAGGAGCTGAAGAGAGGAGGAGCCGAGGAGAGGAGGAGCTGAAGAGAGGAGGAGCTGAGGAGAGGAGGAGCTGAAGAGAGGAGGAGCTGAAGAAAGGAGGAGCTGAAGAAAGGAGCAGCTGTGATGAGAAGGAGCCAAGGGGAGGAGCTGAGGAGAGGAGGAGCTGAGAAGAGGAGCTGAAGAGAGGAGGAGCTGAGGGGAGGAGGAGCTGAGGAGAGGAGGAGTTGAGATGAGAAGGAACCAAAGGGAGGAGGAGCTGATGAGAGGAGGAGCTGAGGAGAGGCCGGAGAGAGGAGGAGCTGAAGAGAGGAGGAGCCGAGGAGAGGAGGAGCTGAGATGAGACGGAGCCGAGGGGAGGAGGAGCTGAAAAGAGGAGGAGCTGAAGAGAGGAGGAGCTGTAAGGATAAGGAGCCGAGGGGAGGAGCCGTGAAGAGGAGGAGCCAACGAACTGAGGAGAGGAGAACCCAAGGAGAGGAGGAGCCGAGGAACTGAGGAGAGGAGGAAGCAAGGAGAGGAGTTGCTGAGCAACCGAGGAGAGGAGGAGCCGAGGAGCCAAGGAGAGGAGGTACTGAGGGAAAAGGAGGTGAGGAGAGGTGGAGACGAGGGTAAGAGGAGCCGTGGAAAGGAGGAGCTTAGGAGAGGAGGACCCAAAGAAAGGACGAGCCGAGGAGAGGAGGTACTGAGAGAAAGAGGAGGTAAGGAGACGAGGGGGGAGAGGAGGAGCCAAGGAAAGGAGGATCTGAGAGAAGGAGGAGCCAAGGGAAGGTAGAACTGCAGAGAGGAGGAACCAAGGAGAGAAGGAGCTGAGGATAGGAGGAGCCGAGGGACGAAGGCACCGACAAGAGGAGCTGAGGAGAGGCAAACCCAAGGGCGCGAGCCCCCGAGGGGGAGGAGCCCAAAAAGGGGAGGAGGATAGGGAAAAAGGGGGGGGGGGGGAAAAAGGGGGCCGAGGGGGCAGGAGGTACTGAGGGAAAGAGGAGAGGAGGAGCCGAGGAGAGGAGGTACTGAGGGAAAGAATAGGTGAGGAGAGGAGGAGCCGAGGAGAGAAGGTACTGAGGGAAAGAGAAGAGGAGGAGCCAAGGGGCAGAGGAGGAGCCGTGGAGAGGAGGTACTGAGGGAAAGAGGAGGTGAGAAGAGGAGGGGCTGAGGAGAAGATGAGCCGAGAGGAGGAGCTGTGGGGAGGAGGAGCCTAGGAGAATAGGAGCCGAGAGGAGAAGCCGAGAAACTGAGGAGAGGAAGAGCCAAGGAGAGGAGGTAATGAGGGCAAGAGGAGGTGAGGAGAGGAGAGGAGGGGGGTGGAGGAGCTGAGAAGAGGGTGAGGAGGAGGAGCTGAGAAGAGGAGGAGCCAAGAAGATAAGGAACTGAGGAGAGGAGGAGCTGATGAGGAGCCAAGGGGAGGAGGAGCTGAGGAGAGGAGGAGCCAAGAAGAAGATGAGCTGAGAGGAGGAGCTTTGGGGAGGAGGAGCCTAGGAGACTAGGAGCCGGGGGGAAAGGGAGCAAAAGAGGAGGGATGAGGGGGAAAAAAAGGAGGTGATGGGAGGAACGAGGGAGAGTGAGGGTGGGAGAGGTGGGTGAGAGGAGAGGACCAAGGGAGGGGGAGTGGAAAAAGAGGAGCCGAGGAGAGGAGGAGCCAAGGGGAGGAGGATCTGAGGGGAGAAGGGACCCATAGAGGGGGAAAAAATGAGGAGGGGAGGCAAACAAGGGAAAGGAGCTGAGAGAGAAGGGTAGAGGAGGAGCCCGGGGGGGAGCTTTTGAGGGGGAAAGGCGCTAAGGGGCTGTGATGAGAAGAAGCTGAAGGGGACGAGCTGAGGAAAGGAGGAGCTGAGGAGAGGAGGAGCCGGGGGCGGAGGAGCCAAGGAGAGGAGGAGCCGGGGCGGAGGAGCCAAGGAGAGGAGGAGCCCGGGGGGGGGGGGAAAAGGGTAAGGAGAGGGGGAGCCCCGGGGGCGGAGGAGCCAAGGAGAGGAGGAGCCGGGGGCGGAGGAGCCAAGGAGAGGAGGAGCCGGGGGCGGAGGAGCCGAGGAGAGGAGGAGCCGGGGGGGGAGGGGCCAAGGGAGAGGGGCCGGGGGGGGGAGCCCGGAGAGGAGGAGCCGGGGGGGAGGAGCCGGGAGAGGGGAGCCCGGGGGCGGAGGGGCCAAGAGAGGAGGGGTCGGGGGAGGAGATTCACTCTTACATTCAGGGGGGATGGCGGGTGAATGCTGCTTATATAAATAGGTTTTTTTCCTTTAATCCACTCCCCCCCTTTGTCACTGGTGCGCTGTCGCAGGGGGTAATGTCACCAGGTGACCCACAACCACCGTCTGGTCAGTCAGCTCCTCCACAAACGCAGGGGCTGAGAAAGAAACCATTCCATTAAAAGAAAATCAAAACCAGGGGCAGGTAACGGTTGAGGGGCAACACTTCATGTAAGACTGACCAAAAACCCCAATACAATCTCAGTAATCCAGGTGCAGTCACTTCTGTGTTAAAATCATATCCTTAACTCCCGTCACCCCCGATTGCCAGTCCTTTTTGCGTTAATCTTGTCTTACCTCCTCACCCCAGAGCGCGAATATTCTGCTGTTACTTTATATCCATTTCCAGTCACTCCAGGGGGTGAGTCAAATTTCTGCATTTAATCTGTTTATCCTCCAGTCATTCCAGAGCTGCAGTCATATTCTGTGTTACATCCTGTCTTATCCCCCAGTCTCTCCAGAGCCCCGCATCACTATTCTGCGTTCATCCTTCTTATCCTCCGTCACACCCCAAACTGGCATTATTTGTGTTGCATCATATCCCCATACTCAGTCAGCTCCGGCTGCACTCCTTTTCTGCGTTACATCTTGTCTTATCCTCCAGTCATCTCCCGAGCTGCAGTACATTCTGTGTTTAAAAAACATTTCTTATCCCCCAGTCCCCACCCCAAGCTGCAGTATTATTTTGCGTTTACATCATATCCTAATACTCCCGTCCTCCAGAGCTGCAGTACTATTTTGCAGTTACATCTTTTCTTATCCTCCAGTCATTCCCGAGCTGCAGTACTATTCTGTGTTAAAACCCGTCTTATCCCCCCAGTATCTCCAAAGCGCAGTCACTATTCTGCTGTTAATCCTGTCCTATTCTCAGTATCTAGAGGCAGTCACTATTCGCTTTACATCATTCTTATATTCCAGTCACTCCAGGCTGCACTCACTATTTGCTGTTACATCATGCCCATACTCGTCCTCCGAGCTGCAGTCACTATTCTGCTGTTACATCCTGTCTTATCCCCCCGGTCACACCAAGCTGCAGTCACTTTTCTGCTTTTTCACCTGTCTTATATTCCAGTCACACCAGAGCTGCACTCACTATTCTTTTCTGTTTCATCTTTGTCTTACCCTCCAGTCACATCCAGGCGACTCACTTTTCTGCTGTTAATCATGTCCTTACTCAGTAACATCAAGGGTGCAGTCCTATTTTTTTGTTAAACCCCGTCTTATTCCCCCGGTCACATCCAGAGTGAGTCACTATTCTGCTGTTTCATCCTGTCTTTATAACTCCCTCCCCATCCAGGGGGCGCAGTCATATTTGCTGTTACATCCTGTTTATATTTCCCGTCACCTCCAGAGCTGCACTCATATTCTGCTGTTACATCTTTCTTATCCTCCAGCACATCCCGAGCTGCACTCACTATTCTGCAGTTCATCTTGTCTTACCTCCATAAAAATGCAGAGTGCAGTCACTATTTTGCTGTTACTCCTGTCTTATTTTCCAGTCACATCCAGAGCTGCACTTTAAATTTTGTGGACATTTTTTGTCTTTCCCCCGTCCATCCGAGTGCACTAAATATTCTGCTGTTACTCATGTTATACTCCATCACAGCGAGCTGAGTCACTATTCGCTGTTCCTCCTGTCTTATCCTCGGTCCAAAAACCAGACTGCAGTCACTATTCTGCTTTACATCCTGTCTTAACTCCGGGCCCCTCCAGGGTCATCCCCTATTTGCTGTTACTCCGTCCTATTTTCCAGTACCTCTAGAGCTGCGTCACTATTCTGCAGTTACACTTTTCTTATCCTCCCGTCACATCCAGGTGCACTCATATTCTGCAGTTTACATCTTTTTATCCCCAGTCACATTTCCAAGCTTCACTCATATTTTGCGGTTACATCATGTTAAACTCCGTACATGAAAGAGTGCAGTCACTATTTGCGTTACATCATGACCTTCGCCACCTCCAAGCTGCACTCACTATTTGCTGTTAATCATGTCCTATACTCCATTCACATCCAGGAGGCATCACTATTTTTTTGCTTGGTTTTTTTTTTATATGTCCTATACTCATCACAGCAGACTGCAGTCCACTTATTTTTGCTGTTAATCCCTTTTTTATCCTCCCGGTCACTCCAGAGTGCGTCACTATTCTGCTGTTAAAAAAATGTCTTTTACTCCCGTAATTCCAAACGCAGACCATTCCGTCCGATTCGGCCACTCCCCTGGCCAATTATATATTACATTTTTTTGGGGGGATCAAACCGGGGTTCTGGGGTTTCGGGCCTTTTCTTTGCCCCTGAGGTTCGGAAAATTTGAAAAGGTCGGGAGCCCCTTTCTTCTTGGATGATGCAAAGCTCTGCGACTGTGCATTTCAGCAACGGCGCTTTCTCACCCGTTTGGACCTGCAAAAAAATTAAGGAGCCCCGAAAAACAGGGCTGCCTGGTACGTAGTGGGGTTTGTAGATGGGCATGTATGGGGCATGTAGATGAGTCCGCGAGGTATGTAGATGGTCATGAATGGTCATGTAAGGGGCAGATTGTCGTGTAGACGAGAATGTAAATGGGTAAAGTATGGTCATGTAGTTTGGGCATGAATGGTCATGTGTGGTCATGGGATGATCATGTAAGGGGATGTGTGATCAGTAGATGCGTCATGTATGGTCATGTAGATGGGTAATGTATGGGTTTCCCTGCAGAGATCATGTATGGTCATGTATGATCATGTAAATGGGGGCATGCTTTTTTCATGTATGGTTGCAGAGGGTAATGTATGGCATGTAGATGAGCATTTGGTCATGCAGATGGGAATGTATGGTATTAGATGCGTCATGTTGATCATGTAGATGGGTAATGTATGTTTATGTAAAGGTCAGTATGTCATGTGATGGGTCATGTAGATGGCTCATGTTGGTCATGGTTTAGGGGCATGAATGGTATGTGATGGGTACGTATGGTCATGTAGTGGTTTGAATGGTCATGGATGGGTCACGTATTTGGGACGTGATGGGTCAGTAGGTATGTAGTGGTCATGCGGGGTATGTAGAAAGTATGAAAGGTCAGTAGATGGGTCATGTATTGTCATGTAGATGAGTCTTTTTTGGTCATGGGATGAGTCTGTATGGTCATTAAATGGTCAGCTAGCAAAACTTTAAAAGGTCATGTAAAGTCATGTAAATGGGTCATGAAACATGCAGATGAGTCATTATGGTCAGTGTTTGGGGCATAAATGTATGTAGATGGGGCATGAAAAGGTCATGAGATTTTTGTCAGTAAACAGCCTGCTTGTCATGTCAGAGTCTCTAAGTCATGTAGAAGGTTAAAGTACGGTCATGTAAAAGGTCCAAGTATTCTGTAGATGGTATGTATGGTTTTATTTAGGGGGTCTGTATTGTCATGTAGATGGATAATAAATGGGATGTGGATCATGTAAATGGGGGCTGATTGTATATAGATAGGTCGTATGGTTGCAGGGTAGGGCATGAAAAGGGCATTAGATCATTTGATAGTTCTTTTTTTTGGGCATATAGGGGTTTTATGTGTGTCATGTAGATGGTTTGTATGGTCATGCATATGGGTCATGAGTAAATCATGTAGATGGGCATGTATGATCATGTAGTTGAGTCATGTGTGGTCATGTAATGCGTCATGTATGATCATGCAGATGGGTAAGATGGTCATGTAGATGGTCATGTAAAGTCATGAAATGGT
>JAODAL010085343.1:0-10621 GCA_025379985.1 Phyllomedusa bahiana
CCAATTGCATTACTATGGGGAAAGATTGGCGCAGTTCGTATTAGATTCACGGGGCCCTGCCCCCCCCACCCCTGACAGGCTGGGTCCTGAAAAACTGACATCCGCTGGCATGCGGGTTGCGCCAGCATGGAAGGGCCCTTCTTGACCTCAAACCTCCATGTGCTACCCCCTCTTTGCCGCTTCCACCTGCTTTTCGCTCCATGTTCAAAAATAAAAAAATTTTTGGAAGGATGAATATTTTGGAAAGTTCTTATTAAAAGACGGGGGAAATCACAGCTTTTTCAAACCCCCAAATCAAAAAAAAATTGCGGGATTAAAATTTAACTGAAAGGGGTTCTAAAAAAAAATCTGGATGGGCAAAAGTAAAAAAAACGTATCTGTTAGTTTTGTATAAAAAAACGGTATTTTTTGCCCCTTTCAATTCCCTGTGGTGAATTTTGAATTGCTGTTTTAAGATTTAGTGATGCTGCGTCAATGAACATGCTGGGTGCGAAAAGTCAAAAAACAAGTAACTTTATGTTTTGATATAAAAAAAAGGTATTTTTTGCACCTTTCAATTCACTGTGGTGAATTGAATTGTGTTTTTAAGATTTACGTGGAAAGTTTTGGGCTCCCATCAATGAACATGCTGGGTGCGCAAAAAAAAAAACCCCACGTAAGGATTTTTCCCCCGTACATACATGGTTTTTTTGGCAAAAAACAACCTGTTTGACTACAAGATTTGGATTGTATTTAAAGGTAAAGGTTTTAATATCAACAGTCCAGGTGAAAAGGGTAAAATTGAAATTGAACACCATCTGAAATTATACTGATAATAAAAGTGATTTTGCAGCCAAAGAGACCGCAGTTAAGAAAGATGTTTATCCAAATAAGTTAGGCTCCCCACTACCCAGGAAATATTTCAATACAATGTTAATAAAAGAATTCCCCTACAATGTCTACACTAAGTCTTGGTGAACTTTTTCCCGTGTTCTTTAAAAATTTACTTGTCTTGTTTGCCCACGGGGGCCCCCCCCCCCCCCCCCCCCCCCCCGTCCCACCGCCGTGAATTTACTTGGAGTGCTGCTTTTTTAAAAATTCTTACAAAAATACTAAAATCTTCAAATCTCTAATCAACTAAATTTGGAAGGATCACACAAAATAAGAGGTTTTCTCTGTCAAAATAGACAAAATTTCGCTGACGTTTGCCACAACGAGCCGGGTCCAAACCCCTAGAACCTGAAGACACGGGCTGAAACGGGAAACGCGTTCTATTAAAATAGTCTGTGATTTTTCACCCAAATCGAACCAACACACCCCATCATGACTCGTACAACACATCTCCCCCCTGTCTAATTTTTGTAATCTGATTTGCTGGCCGAAAAAAGACAGGAAGGCCGAAAAAGGCGCGATCTTAATAGTGATGCAAGTTTTTAAAACCTTTAATTATCGCATGATCGGAAAAATTTTCATCCCCTAAAAACCTTCCCGATTTAACTTTGCCATAAAAACGCTCAACACAGTAATTTTTTGTGGTGAGATGAGGGCTTATTGTATGCCCACTTATGTTCTATTACTATTTAATCATTTATCTTTAATATGAGACCTTTAATACTAATTTTTTAAATACAATGGGTTTAACACCTTAGTTTACTTTCTATATTCAGGAAGGGTGTGATTTTTTTGTTTGTTTGATACGGGAAATTTTTTTTAATTGTTTTTAGCCCTTAAAGGGGGATTGTGCCCAAAATTTTTTTTTTTTTGCAGTAATGTGTGGTTTTCTATTCTTTTTTATCCTCTTTTGCTGTAATTTTGATTTAGTCTGTAAAGGGGGTTATAGGATTCCCTGTGGTGGGACCCCTTCCCCCCCCTTCAAGATAGTTCTTCTGTGTGATTGAGGACACCAGAAGCCCAAAAGGATTACTGCAGTAAGAACTCAAATGATTCCGTTGGGTTTAATTTTCATGAGAGACCCCTTTGTGAGCTCAGCAGCTCTATTGCTGCAGGGAGCCATGATTGGGGGGTCCAGGGGAGCACTACTGAATGTCCACCCCTCTGTGCTCCACGGGCTGCCAAAAGGGGCTGACAGGGTGCGACTTCCCGTTCCTTAAAGTGACGTGTTTTTGTCGGACTTTTTTGAAAAATTTCCCAGTTTTTTTCTGCAATTTTAGTTCTCTCCCTCTTACGTTAAAAATGTTTTTTTTTTAAACGGATTTTGGCGCAGAATTTTTTTTTAAAAGTTTTTTTTTTCGCTAAAACCCTTTATTTACAGATTTTTACACTAAAAAAATTTTTTCGCTTCTGAAGCAAAAAATCCTTTTTTTTTAGGTTTTTTGGTCTAATAAAGTTCTCTCGTTCTGATGCGAAAATTCGATTTTTTTACAGTCTTTACGCTAAACTCCGCGCTGTGGATTTTTACGCTAAACCCCGTTCGCTTGGTTTTTGACGCTAAACCCGTTCGCTTTGGGGTTTTTGACGCTAAACTCCGTTTCCCCGCGATTTTTGACCCCTAAATTTGTTTCGCCGCGGATTTTGACGCTAAACTCCTTTTGCCGCGATTTTGACCTAAAACTCCGTTCGCTGCGGGTTTTGGGGGGCAAACTCCGTTTGCTGCGGATTTTGGCGCAAACTCCCCTTGTGCGGATTTTGGCGCTAAACCCGTTTTTAAATCTTTTCTTACGATTTTTCCGCTAAACTCGTTCACTGCGGATTTTTTTGCTAAACCCCTTCGCCGCGGGTCTTGCCACTAAACTCCGTTTTCGCCGCGATTTTTACGCTAAACTCCACCCCACGGATTTTGACGCAAAAATCCCTTCCCCGCGGATTTTAAAGCAAACTCCGTTTTTTTCCGCCGCGGATTTTCCGTAAATTGTTTGCTGCAGATTTTGCCCTAAACCGTTCCTGCGGATTTTGCCACTAAAACTCCGTTTTTTAAACTCTCTTTCTTTGCGGATTTTGCCGCTAAACCTGTTCGGCAGATTTTGCCGCTAAACTCTGTTCGCTGCAGTTTTGCCGCTAAATCATTTTGCTGCAGATTTTGACCCTAACTCGTTCATGGGATCTTGACTAAACCCGTTTCGCCGCGGATTTTTTACGCTAAACCCATTCCGCCGCGGGTTTTGATGCAAAAAATCCCTTCGCCGCGGGGCTTCCCCTAAAACTCCGTTTTCACCGCGGGTTTTGCGCAAACTCCATTCCGCCGGGATTTTACGCTAAAACTCCGTTCCGCCGTGGATTTTTTACGCTAAACCCTTTCCGCCGGGATTTTGACCAAAAACCCGTTCCGCCCCGGATTTTGACCTAAAATCCCTTCCGCCGCGGTTTGACGCTAAAACTCCGTCCGCCCGGATTTTACGCTAAACTCCGTTCCGCCGGATTTTGATGCTAAAGCCGTTTCGCTTCGGATTTTTACGCTAAAAACCGTTTCTAAACCTATTTCTATGCAGATTTTTTCCCCCTAAAACCCTTTTTCTGCAATTTTGCCGCTAAATTCTGTTTTCTGAGATTTTGCCGCTAACCCGTTTGCCGTGGGTTTTGCCGCTTAAATCCGCGCTGCAGATTTTTATGGTAAACTCCGTTTCGCCGCGGATTTTGATGCTAAACTCCGTTTCTAAACTCATTTCTATGCAGATTTTGGCTAAAATCGTTTGCTGCAGATTTTGCCGCTAAAATACTTTTCTGCAGATTTTTTTCCCCCCAATCTCCGTCGCTGCGGATTTTGACGCTAAAATCCCATTCTGTCGGACCCAAACCCGTATCTAGCAAAAAGCATGTGATTTACTTGCTTTTAATATAAACAAGTAATTTTTCAGAGATGTCTCATGGGTCCCCCATTGCTCTTTGGATCCATCTTGGGATCCCTTCCACAATTGACACGATTCTTGTCCAAAAACGCAGCGGCCCTATAATAAACTATAGGGATGAACCTGCTGCAAAACCCCGTATCCAAAACACCCCAGTACTGCATTTTGAACCCAACACGGACCATAATGCAATAATGTCTGACAAACAAAATGAAAAGGGGACCGGGATATTAGGAAAATTATTTTCTTTATTCCAAAAACGAATACTTTCATACAAAAAATAAAAGCATCACATCTTAATCAAAATAAAATAAAACGTAGGTTCATAACAGGTAAATACCTTATAGCGCTTTTACTGCATTTGAGGACAGGAGTAGCAGGCACCCCCCCGGGGTGAACGCCCCAATGAGCAAAGTTTTTCAAGGGATCAACCCTCTTTTCAACATGCTTGTTTTCCATATCCTTTCCTTTTACTACCTTTTTTTCCTTAACCCTTTCCTTCCAAAAATTTTAAAAAACATTTTAAAACTCATTCTTTATTGAACCATTAAAAGGGGGCTCTTAGAATCTAATGAAACTAAACCAAAAGTGTTTTTTTTTTCTTAAAAAATTGGGACCTTTTTTCGTTCTGCATTCTACCCCTTTAAAACCATCCATATAAAACCACCTTAATTCTGACACAATTGTGGTTTACTTTTCCCAAAAAAATGGTTTTCTACCGAACTTTCACCAAAAAATTTTTTATCTGTTTGTTTTCAACTATCTTCTCTATTCGAATTCTTTCTTTTTTTGAAAATTTCCCAAAAAGGGACTTTCTATGCTCATTTAGAAACGAATTTTATTTTTTTCTGCTGGGTTTTTCCAACAATAACCCCGTCCACAGGACACATTTGCATATATAAAACTGCTTTGGGGGCTCAAAAAAAGTAAAAAAATTTTTTAAACCCAATTTTGGGAACCCCTTTAAATTGGGTGGGGCAAATTTCCGATCCCTTTATTATCATGGCATTTGAACAATTTGGGCAAGGGGAAAAGGGGCCCTTTTTTTTTTTGTTAAGAAAACGTGTTTGGTTTTTTCAATTTTTTTTCTTTTTAAATCAATAAAATTAGGAAACTCCTTAAAGAACGGGTTCCTTTTTTTTTAAAAAAATCTCAGGTTGAGCAAACAACTTGCCAAAACATTTTATCACTTGAAGATGTTCCAAAAAAAATTTAATTTTACAATTCTTTATCAAAAAAGCAAAGATATCTTTTTTGGATATATACATAAATTATTCTCCCTTTTTATTTATTTTACCATAATCCCATTTTTTTTAATAATTTTATTTTCCCGGGAATCACGCCCCCCTTTTTTCTCCTATTTTCACCAGTTTTTTTAAAATTATACCCTCTTGGGGTGAAAAATTTTTTTTTAATTTTTCCAAAAGCCTCTTTGTTTTCATTTTATTGGTTTGGGAAAAAAATGCTTGTCCGGGACCCAAAATTTTTCCCCTTTTTTAAAAACCCTTTTGAATACTGAGAAAAATGAAAAAGCTTTCTTTTTTGCAAAAAAGGTTTTACGCTCCACCTTTTTTACTGAACAAATTAGTGGAAAAAAACTATCATGGTATTTTTTTTGGGTTTCAACATCCATATATTTAATTTGTGCATTCCCTTTTTCCCTTTTTGAAATTTTAATTTAGAGGGGCAAAACTTTTAATTCAAAAAATTTTAAAAAATTTCATTTTAAATTTTTCCTCACTACCACCCCCCTAATAAATAAACGTTTGTCCACGGTAGTTCATCCCCCCCCTTCCCCACAATGGTTTTAACGCAAACTTAGAGGAAAAAAACGAATTTGGGTTTTAAAAAAATACCAAGGACATTTTGCTATAAATAGGGGGGGAAAACGGAAACCCCATCAAATCCCTGTTTTGCAAATAAAACTGGGGTCCAAAAACGAAAGAAATTTTTTGTTAATAAAAAAATTTTTTAAAAAATGGCCCCTCCCAAAAAACCAAAGAATGCGTTGTCCAAGGACAACCGGGGAGAGATTTTTTTTTCCCCTTTTTTGATTTCAGAACGTTCAGGAAAAATTCCTTTTAAAAAAATGCAAGAATCAGGAAAATTATTGGAAACCCGGGGGCGGGGGAAAGAAAAAAGGGGAAAAACCCCAAAAAGCCTAATTTCAAAGAAAAGGAAAGAAACCAGTTTAAAACCCCTGGGATGCTTAAAGACCTGATTAGTAAAACAAAACCAACCAAACCGAGAAGGCCCAAGTCACCCACTTTTAGCCAAAATTTTTTACCGGGAACCCATTTAAAATATAAAGAACGCTGGGAAAATCTTAATAATAAAACTCTTGGAAATTGATTTTTTTAACTTTCAACAAAATACAAAGCATTGGGGGAATAATTTTTTGGGAAGAAATTTAAAACCTTTTTAAAGGAAAAATTTAAAAAAAAAATTTTTTCCCTGGGGAAAAATTTAAAGCATCGCAACAGGAAAAATCTTTTTCATCTTTGTGAAATTTTAAAAACACAACAACTACAAAATTTAAAGGGATATTTAAGGACTATCTTCAAGGACCCTTAATTCCCTGGGGGATAGGAGCGCAAACCCAAAAACCCCAAGAATGAAAAGAACTAAACCAGCGTAAAAAAGAATAAACGAAACCCCCATCCAAATCAGAAATCTGACCAGGCCCTAATGAACAACTTAAAAACCAAAACCCCCAAAATAAAGGAAAAGACAAGGAAAATTTTTTTTGGGGGAAACGGGGGAACACAGGGGAAAAAACATCATTGGGGGCCAGTGGGGGAAAAAACGGGCGGGGCAAAAAAAAAAGGCCAAGTGGGCCGACCAAGGAAGAAAAAATAGAGGTATTTAAACAATAAAATTTTTGTAAAAAAATCTATCAGCGCAAAGAAAAACCCCGCATTTTAAAAAAGGAACTTTAATTTTGTACCAACATTTTTTATTTTCCCCCTTTTGGAAAAAAGGGGGTTTTTTAAAAAAATTTTGAGGGAAACCACGATTAAAAAAAATTTTTTAGCAGCAAAAACCGGTGTAAGGGGTTTCAAAAATTAAAATACCTAGAAAACAAAGGAGTAAAAAGTTTTTTGAAACCGTGGGAAAAAAAAGCACTAGACATTTTTGAAAAAAACAGTAAAAAAAGAATGGGTTTAGTAAAATGGCTAAAAGGGGGACAAAGGAAAAAAAAAAGTAAGGGGTAATTTAAAATAGAAAAAAGAAAAATGCACTGAAGGGAAATTTAAAACAAGATAATACGGTTTTATTTTTGAAGAAAGCGATAAAAGGGGGGGCTAAAAGGTTTCCCAAAAAAATTTGCACCCCCCAATTTTGGGAGGAAACTGAGTTTTCATTTCCTTTAACCGACACAAAAAAATTACCTCCCTCTAGAAAAGAAAATCCAACTAGTGGGGATCCCGCTAATTATCAAAACCCCATTGAGGAGGCATTTCTATCTAACCTTTCTTTTTTAGAACAATTAAAAAATCTTTATGAAAGAAAAAACCTAGGACCCCTATCTTTTTTTGGGCCCAAAAGTCCACAAATCCCTAAAAAAAACCTCCCGGGGGACCAAACGTCCCCGGGGAAAAAACCGGGTCATGGAACCTCTACTATTTTTGTGGATAATTTTTTTTACAGAACCCCAAATTAAACGACCAACCCCCAAAAACAATTTCCTAAAAGGGCATAGGACAATTCCGAAGCAATTTGACACAAAAATCCTTTCCCGGTTTTCAATTAGGGACTATGGACAATTTAAAACCCCTATATAAATAATATCCCGATAGATCAAAGGGTTTTAAAAACAGCACGAAAGCGTTAAGTTTAACCCAAAACCCTGGACAACAACCCCAATCCTAGGTTTTTTTGGGTGGGACGGTTTTTGAAAAAAATTAAAAAAAGAATTTTTTTTAGTTTTTGGACAACAAAATTTTTAATTTTGCAAAAAAAAAAGGGGATTTTTTGTGGGGGTCCCGACTGCCCCTAGTTAAGCAACCTGTAAAATTGGGAAGGGGTTTTTAGAACCAATACGTTTTTCTCTAAGTTTGCGGGGCACACATTTGTAGATGGATGAAAACTGGAAAGACGTTTTATTATTAATTTTGGGGGGGGTAGTGAAAGGGAAAAATTAAATTTAAAATTTTTTAAATTTTTTAAAACACGGCCTCTCTTTCAAAATTCACAAAGGAAAAACCAAACCCCAAAAATACAATATCTGGAAGTTTTAATAAATAAATACCAAAGATATATTTTTTCCCCAAAATTTGTTCAAAAAAAAAGGGGGAAAAAGGGAATAACATTTTGCACAAAGCAACTTTTTAAACTCCCTAAGTAACAGAGGGGATACCAAAAAGGCAATTTGCCGAGCAAACGCATTGTTTCCAAACCCAAAGAACGGGGACAAAGACTATGGAAAAAAAACACCCAAAAAGTTTTAGCGGGAAGAGGGGATAATTTTAAAAAAAAACTGGGGAAAAAAAGGGGAAGAAAGGTTTGGCATGAATTCCAAGGGTGAATTAAATTTAAAAATAGATCTATGGGAAAATTTAAAAAAAAAAAAAAATAGATTTAAAATTAAAATAACTAAATATATCAAACAGGGTAAATTGAAAAAGAAATTTTTAATACTTAAAAATTTGGGAACATCTACAAAATGATGAATGTTTTGGCAAGTTGTTTGCTCAACCCCCCGAATTTATTTTATAAAAAAGGCCCTCGTTAGGAGATACCCTAATGTCATCTGATTTAAAAAGAAAACAAACTAGAGAAACAACAAAACTTTCTAAAAACAAAGAAAAGGACCCCTTCCTTGCCTCAATTGTACAAACTGCACATCGATAATCAAGGGATCGGAAATTGTTCACCCAAGTAAGGGGTATAAAAATTCCGATAAAAAGTTATTTTTTTACATGTCCAAAGCAGTCATATATATGTTAAAATGTCCATGTGGACAGATATAAGTTGGACAAACCAGCAGAAAAATCAAAATTCGTCTAAATGAGCATAAAAGTGCTATTTAGGAATTTACAAACAAAAGGGAAGGAACGAATAAGAAAAATAGTTGTAACAACAATAAGAATTTTGTGAAAGTTCGGTAGCTAAACATTTCTTTGAACAGAGCACAATTGTCAGAATTAAAGTGGTGTATACTTTATGGTGTTAAAGGTAGCAATGCAGAACAGAATAAGATACAATTGTTAAGAAAAGAAACATATTGGATAGTACGATTAGATTCAAATAGCCCTAATGGCTCAATGAAGAACTGAGTTTTAAATGTTTTAAAAAAAGTTTAGAAGGAAAGGGTTTAGGTAAAAGGTATGTAAAGGGAAGGATACTAAAGAACACGCATGCTTGAGAAAGAGGGGTCGATCCCTGAAACGGTTGCATCATTGCGGCGTTCACCCGGCCGGGTTGTCCAGGTTACTCCTGGGCCTACAAAAAAGCAGTGAAGCGTTTCTAAGGTATTTACCTGTTTATGCAACTACGTCTACTATCTTCTGACCCGATACAGATGCGATGCTTTTATTGATTGTATGAAAGTATGTCGTTTTTGGAATAAAGAAGAATAATTTTCCTAAATACGTGTCCACCTTTGTCATATTGAATTGTTTGGACTATGGGAATCCCAGGGAAGATCCCAAAGTGAGACCCAGGAACGTATAGGTTGCTTACATATATATAAAGGCGGTTACATATTTATTTATGCAATAATGTTCTGTACATCTCCTTTTGTAGGCGGAGTCACACCCAATGGCTTGATTTATGCAGACATTAAAAACCAGACTACAAGACAAGCAAAAAATGTGCCAAAAAAACGGCCGTTTATTTTTCAACAGCTTTGCCCTTCGGGACAAAAAATTCATGTTTTCTGAAAGTTTTTAGGATTGGTTTTTCAGGTGTTTTTTTGTCCACTGCAAAGGGGAGATGCAGCTAATGTTCACATGTGAACTAGACTAAGATTAGTTTCTTGGGGTCTATGGACCTTGGCCACCTGGCATACCTGTGACAGGGATCAAACATATACTGTGGCTTTCCTTCCGCATATCCACAGTGAAATAGAGTAAGGGGACGTGCACTTGGCGTCTTTGGATCTGTGTGAGTCCAAAAAGTGCATCCAAAAATGCAGCGTCTTTCGGATGCAAAGCGTAGCTGAGTGTTTGGATCCGCGTCTTTTGGACCAAGAATTGACATGTTACTTCATGGAAAGGATCCAAAAGACGCAGTGAGACGCACATCAGAGATCACCTCGTCTGAACGCCGATGCGTGTTTCTAAAAAACTGCAATGTATAATCACACTGCTGTTTATTAGATGAAGTGCTTGGGTCCGTCTGGGGACTGACAGATGGACCCAAACACAAATCCAAAAGCGTAAGTAACAGGGAGTCAGAGATACCATGTGAACAGACCCTAAATGTAATCACAATCTCACTCTGGTTATTCCTTTTTCAGCTATGGATACATAGCTGCTTTGTATGGTTTCCTCAGTCACCAGCAAAATGGAGTCTACAATCCACCTCCCCCTCCTACACACAGGAAGGGGGAGGCTTGTGAGGTCACCAACAGACTAGCCCACATTTACAGCAAGACATAAATTTATGATCTTTGTACATGAAAGGAAAACTCTTTTTTTTTTGGATGTTTCTCCCTCTGGTGGCTAAGAGTGGGGAAAACCTTTAAAATTAATATGCATTTTTTAATATTTACCCAATTGAATGAAAAAAAAAAAAATAAAAAAATTTACACAAAAAATAACAATAATATTTTTTTTCAACAAAAAAAAAAAAAAATTTGATGACAGATTCCCTTAAATTTTTTACTATTTGTG
>JAODAL010085344.1:0-10621 GCA_025379985.1 Phyllomedusa bahiana
GGGGTTATTTTCCAGGGTCCAGTTCAGGAAAACTTGCCCAGTCTCAACCAAGTGGTAAAACCCCGGGGAAAATTCACATAGACTCCAAAAAAGCTTCTGGTTCACCTTCGTACTATACCTGACTGGGTTAGACGACTCCTGCGCGATTTCCAGGGGTTGGGTATTAATTTTTGGGGGTGGCAAAAACATCTGATTCTGTAAAAGGACGATTCACAATCTCCAGAGATAAAGTAAAAACATTTTTAAAACTACAAATGGAAACATGAAGACTGGGGACTCTGCGTGATACGTGCTAGGTACACACGATAAAGGATATCGTGACTGTAACAAAAACCTTTTTTAAAAAACTTCATCTTTTCCCCCCACTAGGTGCGCTTTAATAAAACCAATAACAAATTTTTGGTTACAGTGTAATCCCAAAACCACCCCAAAAAAAAAAATTTAAATTTGGAACATCTGTGAAACGTATCTTAATTACAGTTTTTTTCTATTAATTTTATTTTTCTTGTAAATTGTTTTAAATATTAGAAAATCTGTCACTTTCTGATTTTTAAAGAGCAAGGGATATATCAGACAGCGATGGTCGCATTATTTAAGGTTTATTGTTGGAACGAGTAAGGCCGTTCCCGGCAAAAAATTGGGCAATTTCAGTCCGAAATTACGCGCCGTAGGGCAAATTACGGTGGAATTCCCGGTCATTACGGAAATCCACAGTTTTTCTAGAAACTTGGTTATTCCCCTTCCCCCGCTGGGCCAACACGAGGGGAGAGAAAAGGGACATGTGAATTCCAGCCGTATACGCGCCGCTGGTAATGAAAGTCTTGGCCGGCAGGTGCCACCCCACCTTTCCCCCCCCCGCCACACGGCGTAATTGGGGGCTAATTACCCGCAAAAAACCCCGGGTTTACATAGCCAAAGGGTAAGGTTGGAAAAGAACAAGTCCATTGGAAAAACCCCAAAAACTCTAAAATGCTAATTTTCCCTCATTAAAGTGTATAAACCCCTTCCTACTCCAAATACGTAATCAAATAATTCCCTGGACAGCTTTCTCCAAAGTGGGACCAAACAGTAATTATTTTTCAAAAAGGCTCTAAAGGTGAAACTTTTTCCCTAAAGACATGAAAATTAGCAAGGTAAAGTTAAGCACAACAGAATTTAGTTCCATTTAAACGTTTCTGTGTTTTTTTTAAGTCAAAATCTTCTTGCTATCTGTCCCATTTTTTTCTTAAAAATTCTTCCCCATAAATTCAAGAACTACAGAACAGGCATTTTTTTTTTAGGGTATTTCAAATGTCAATAGGAAAAAAATCAAGGACATGACCCCGGGGCAACGGGTCTGCGGTCCTCCCTTCCAATTTCATTCCTTTTTTCCTTTGCCCCCACCTCCCTCTAACCCCCCCCATGATGACCGACACACCTCTTGGTTAAAATTTGGGCCCACAGCAGCCGTTTTAAAATTTTAAAAAAACAAACACTAAATAAAAAAAACCAGTTAAAATATCATTAAATCTGAAAACCCCGGAAAAAAAAAATTTTAATGTAAAAAAAATTTTACCCCCACGTAAAAAAAATCCACCTCTCCCCGGGCCTCTCCATAAAAATAAAATTTTCTATAACAACCACTAAAAAACCCCAAAAACACTTTATACCACATACCAAACAGGACCCGGTCCTTGGAGCCCAAAAACCAAACCCGGCCCAAAATCCCAAGGGACAAAACCACCATTTTGCCCCCACCGAATTTCCACGGCCTGGCCCAAAACCCATATCAGGCCCCTCTATTTTGCTCCCCAGGGATAAAACCCCCCGGGAAAGAGCCCACCTTCCCCGGGGCCGCCAAGTTACCCAAACTCTGGGGAAAATCCTACCCCAAGGACCCCTCCCCAAATTTACCCCCACTCCAAAAACCCGACCCCCCACGGCCCCGGACAAAAATAATCCCCAAACCAACTTTTGCCGGAAAATCCCCCCAAAACCACCCTCCTACGCCCAACCCCCCTTTTTGGGGCGGGGGGGTGGGACGCCTCACTTTTGGCTGCCTGATGTTTTTCCCCGGGCAAGAGGCGGCCTTAAAATACCGCCCCTCCCGCGCCGGGGCCCCCCCCCCCGGCACCCCCGCGTCTCATGACGCGCTCCCCCCGCTCACCCGCCCCGCCCGGGCCGGCCAGCGTGCCGGTTCATGGGGCCTCCCCCCAGGGGCGGGGCCCCCGGTCCGGCCCTGCCTTGACCCCAGGGCAACGCTGAGTCTGGGTTCCCTCCCTCTTATTCCAATTTTCCTTGTTCCCCACCCCCCCTGCTAACCCCCCAGGTGACAACACACCGCTTGGTTAAATTCCCCGCCCGTTTTTTAACAAAATACACTAAATAAAAACCAAACCGTTAAAATATAAATTTAAATCTGTAAACCGGTAATAAAAAAATAATGTAAATAAATAAAACCCCAAATTTTAAAAAATAATCCCCCTTTCCCCGGCCCTCTCCATTACAAAAATTTATCTTATAAACACTTTTCCCCGAAAAACACTTTTAACCACAAAAACCAAACAGGGGGCCGGGTCCTTTGGGGCCCCCAAAAACCGACCCGGCGACCAAAACCCCCAAAGGGGACAAAACCCCATTTTGCCCCCACCATACTCCACTGGCTGGGAGGCCCAAAACCCATCTAAAAGGCCCCCCCTTTTTTTGCTCCCCGGGATAACACCCCGAAAGAGCCCACCTTCGCCGGCCCCGCCCCAAGTTACCCAAACCGGGGAACCACCCCAAGGACACCCTCCCCAAAATTTCTCCCCACTCCAAAAATCGCCCGCCCCCGCAATGCCATGCCCCTGCACGCGAACCCCCCCAAACCGAGGCCCTTCAATACCCTCCTGAAGACCGAGGGCCCATAAAGCCCAATCCAACCCCCGTCAGTTAAAACCCCGTCCGCTCTCCAAAATTCCCCACCCCTGTTCCAATTCGGGTGGCGCACAAACACCCCCCATAGGGCCACAAACCGCACACCTTTTTGGCCTTTACCCGAGCCTTGTTAACTACCCCACCGACCGGGCCCCCCCCCCAAACATCCCGGGAACACCCTGTCCGACCACACAAGACCAGCCCGGGGAAAGGGGACCCAAAACCGAACAGGTTTTTTAAAAAATTGTTTTTTAACCAGCCCCCAAACTAAGGGAGCCCAAATCATTAACCCCCCCTGAACCCAAAACATCCGGGGGTTTTTCCAATGCCGTACCGCAAAAATTTGGCACCCCCCCCACCACCCATACCACGCCGTCCAACCACCGAATCAATGCCGAAAATGCGCAAAAAACGAGCTCCGCCCCTCCCCCGGGGACGTCCCTCTCTCCCCGCGCCCCAGGGGAATGGAATGTCCCCAGGTCCAGACCGGGGAAAGGGCCCGAGCTACAAAAGAAACGAAACAAAAACGGGGGAAAAAACTCAGGCCCAACCGGACCAAAAAACCCCGGGCCACCACTATGACCTTCCCCCGACAACCAACGGGGGCGCACATAACCCTGAACCCGGTCCGACTCCCTTGCCATCCTCCGGACCAACTCGGGGGAAGACCCCAACCCCCGCCTCGTTGCCGCCCCTACCCCAAAAAAGAGTGCGGGGACGAACTCCCGGCTTCAGACCCAAATTCCCCAAACGCGCCTAACCCCCCGCAAAATTTGATTCGGCAAAAAAAACCATCCTGGTGCACCAAAAGGCCCCCACATACCGCCGCAAAAACCCAAATGCCCGAACGAGCCGGGGGGCAAAGAAGCTCCGGAACCCCCTAAAACCGCACCTGTTGGCCCCTCCCCTCCGATCCCTTTTGAATTTTGGACCCAAAAAATACCCCGCACCATCATGTCCCCACACCCCCGCGGCCTGCAGGCCCACCCCCTCTCCCACGCTCGAAAAACCAACCCCCCCCACTCTCACGCCCCAAAAAAGGCTAACGAAAGGCCAGGCAAATAAAGCCCACCTCAAAACTTCGAGGCCGCCACTGACTGCCCACCCCCCTAAACGTTCCAACAACGCGAACCCCCCCGGGCGACGCAAATCCCTGGCCCCCCTCCCCCCCCAAACCAGGGAAATGGGAAATAACAAAATTCCTTTGTCAGTTCCCTTCCTTCTCCACTTAAAACCAAATGCTAACCCGCCATAAATCTGCGTCCCTTTAGCCCCCGACCCCCCCAAGCCCCCTCCAAGGAACCATCAGGCAAACAGGCCCCTCCCCAATCCCCTCCCCGACACCGGACCAAAACCCGAAAAGCCATTCGACCACATCCCCCGGGCCCCACCAAGGCCAACCAGTCCCCCTGACAGGGAAGCCCGGGACAAATGGTCTGCGCCCCCCCGGATCCCGCCCCAAAAGGTACGGTCATTTCTTCCCCCCTCCGCCCCGTTTGGGGCCAGCTTCCTGAACCCCTCCCACGCAATCAGAAAAAGAATCAGCCACCACATTCACACCCCCGGAACTGTCCGCCCCACCCCCCAATTTAATTCAAAGACCCCGCAAACCAACAACCGGAGCAAAAGAACCCCCGGGGCAAGATGCAGACAAAAATTTTTGTGGCCTGCACCACCCTAACCCGATCCCCCCCATAGCTCCACTGCCACCACTAGGGAAAGTTTCGAGGAACGCCAAAATTCGTACCAAAGGAGAATCGTCCACTCCGCCGGGCCCCGGGGAACCGCAACCCCGTCCCCGCAAAGGCCCCGAAGACCCGTGCTCCCCCCGCATCAGTAAATTCCACCTCCCCCTTTGGGACCCCCTGCCCATATGAGGACCTCCCAAATTTTTAAAAAGGACCCCCACACTGCCCGGGCCTCCCCGTGTTCCCGGTTCAACCCCACAAAGTGGTGTGTTCTCAACCCCGCCGTAGCCCTCGCCAACCGCCTCAAAAAAAACCCCCCCCATGGCAAATCCCTGCAACAAAATTCAGTTTGCCAAGCGGGGCTAAAATCCCGCACGGTATTTTCCCAAAAAGGCCCCCCCCCTCCTTCCTTTTTTTTAACGCCCCAATTTTTCCTCCGGCAACCTACACTCCATACCCGGGAAACAATACAAATACCCCAAGAAACTCAAACAAACACGGGCCCTTCCCCTCTTCCCCCTTTAGCCACGGAACCCAAACCGCTCGCCACCCCAAAACAATGCCTGTAGCAGTGACCCCCAAATTGGGGGAACCCGCGGGCCCCACCACAGAAAATCATCCAATAATGAATATTGAGTCCAAACCACCAACCCAAAAATCCCCTTCCAAAAAAGAACTAAACCCTCAAAAAAGGCCAAGAAAGGAACAACCCATTGGGAGGGCCCCATCCACATAAAAAAATTTCCCCCAATAACACCCCCAAAAAACCACGCCCCCCCGCACCGAATAACCGGAAAAGCTATTCGTTCGGCCCTTGCCATCAAGGAACCCCCCCCAAAACGCTGCACCAGGGCCCCGCCTCGTCAAAAAAGGGTTTTCCCACTGAACACAATCCGGGGCTATCCCCCAAACCCTTCGAGCTCCCCTTTGGGGAAAGACAAGGGGGGAACCGAAATTTTTTTGCTCCTTCTTCGGAAACCCCCCAGCGGGGAAAAACCCCCAAAACCAGAAAAGGGGCCCCCCAAAAGGACCCGAACCCCCCGCCCAGGCCAGTTCTTTCCCAATTTCTCGTCAACGGCCGGGGTTCTCATGTGCCACCGTAGGGTTTTTTTAAAAGAAAAAGGCACCCGATGCCGGGGGGGGGCTTAAAAAAAATTCCGCAAAAACCCCCCCCGAACAATTCTCCCGTCCCCGATCATAAAACCTGGCCCAAAAGGCTCCAACTCTCGGATTTCACCGGTTCGCCCCCTTTGGGTAAAACCGGGCCCCCCCCCCTCCCCCGCCCCCTTTTAAAACACCCGGGGAACAGGGTGCGAGGTCGCCCCCAAAAAAGAGCAGATGTGTTTTAATTTAAATCCGCCCCATTTTAAAACCCGGCCGCTATTAACTGCCGCAAACTCCTTTCGCCCCCACCCTTTTGGGGGGCCCCCCCGCTTCCCCCGCCATTCCCCCCGCGGCCGGCCCCCACCGGGCCCCCCCCGAAAGGGCAACCAACTTTGTCGGTGCCATGACTTTTAACCAAAGGCCTTCCTTATGGTTCCACCGAAGGGGCGGGCGGCCCCCTTACGTTGGCGAAACTTCTTATATACGCAACCAAAGCCAAACCCCCCCTAAGCCCATGCCCTCCCCGACGCAAACCTTAACAAAACACGCCGAACAATTTTTTCCGGCGCTTTTTTCCCCAATCCCACTTTTCCAAAAATGCAAAGCTTTCAGCCCAATTAGAAACCTGAGGGTTTTGACCCACCCCCCCCGCTTTTCCCTTCCCTTTTTTTACCCCCTCCTTCTTCCCCTTTCTAGGTTAAATTTTTCCAGCGGCAGAAGGGAAAAGATTTCAAATATTTATCTTTCCATATCTTCTCCCCGCACCTCCTGCTTCAAATGAGTCCCCAGGGGCCCTTTAAAGCAGACAAAGACCCCCCCTTTTGCCTTGTAACTAAACCCCCACGGTTCCTTGCCCTTCTCAGTCTCACTGACACCGGAAAACCCCCCCCTATTTGCCCCCTTGCTCCGGGCTCGCCATGGCGGGAACCCCGCCAAAGGCCCCCTTCCTTGTTTTTGGGAACCCACGCACAATCGAGGCAGGGGCCCCACCCCCCGCCCCCCACTCTCCAAAGGCCAATAACGCCCGGGACCGAATCTGCCAACCCCCGCCCCTCCCGGGTTCCCCGCTGCCTCCCCCTCCACGGCAACCTGACCCGGGTGAACCCGCCTCCCTACACACCCCCGGGGACCGCAAAAAAAGGGGGAAACAAACACACAAAGCAGTCCACCAGGCTGCTGGGGGCTGGGGCCCACCCGCCGTTCCCCTGGGTTTTCAAGAGACTCGCTCCCCACAAACCGTCCACCCTGGTGCCGGGAGCCCGGGTCAAGGCGTCAAACCCCAACAGGGGGGGGCCATCGCGCAGGGCCCCGGGGCTTGAGGCGACAACTCCCCCCCCGCCGGGTGTCCTGATGCTCCTCACGACCACCCCGGGGCCCACGCCTCCGCCCCCTGGGGCCCTTCCGGCCCCCCACTCCCTCGCCTTTCCCCCACCGCGACTCCCGACCGTCCCCGAGCCGGGTGACCCCCCTGAAAGAGCATCGCCAGCGGGGCCCCGTACCCGGACCGGTCCCGACGAAGGGGGGGACAGCTGGACCTGCACCGGAGGGAAAAAACCGGGCCCACTTCCCCCGCAGAGCCCCCGGCCCACTCGATGCCTCCCCCGGGGGAGAAAACCGCCCCAAGAACAGGGCGATCCCCCTGACCAGGGGGGTCCCTGAAAGGGGGCCCCCCACGACGGGCCCTCGGTAATCTGGTCAGGGCCCCAGGCCCGGCCCGCTCTCGGCTGCCCCTTTGGGGGCCCCGGCGGTTCCGTAGCTGCGGCCCCTGTGCCGCTAACCACCGCCGCCCGCGTCCCGCACCATGCTGCCCCCTGGAAGGGGGCAAACCGCGCAGCCCTCAATGGGGTCCCCTCCGCCATCTTTTCTCTCCTGTCTTTCCTAAGGGGGGGGGGGGGGGTTAACGCAGCGCGCAGCACGGGCTCCCACTGCCCACTGGCTTGCTGATGCTTTTTTTTGGGCAGAGAGGCGGCCTTAAATACCCCCCCCTCCCTGCCCGGGGTCCTCCCCCGGCAGCCGCGTCATCAGACGCGCCCGCCACCCCCCCGCCCCGCCCGGGCCTCGCCCGCGTGCCGGTCCCTGCCGCGCCTCCCCTCAGGGGTTTGGGGCCCCGGTCCGGCCGCTGCCTTCACTTCTTTAATTTCAAATCAGTTTGGATTTCAGTCAGGGAAACCCCAAAACATGGGTTAGCCCCATTAAAAGGACTTTACTGCAACAGTTTTTCCCTTCCCCCGGTTTACCCTTTAAATTTTGGCAAACACTCACGCCCAAAAAGTATGAAAATGGTAAGTGACTGTTTCTCCGATGGGGCCTTGGGGGAGATTCATGGTCCCGTTTGGTTAAATTGCACGGAAGCCTCGTTTTTCCCTTTTTTCTACTTCCCCCACAGGGGGGTAAAAAAAGTGAAAATAAAAGGTTCAACTCACCCCTTTTTTCCATTTTAAAAAATAAAAAACTTAAATAATAAAAAAAGTGACACATTATTGATAATCACCGCGTCCGAAAAACTGTGATGTATAAAAATATAACAATTAATCCCATTCGCTGAAAACTGTGAAAGAGAAAAAATCCAAAACGGCAGTTTTTTTGGTCATTTCGCGTCCTTTTAAAATTGGAATAAAAGTGATCCAAAAAGTTGGATGTATTCCAAAACCGTTACCAAAAAAAAAGTACACTTTAGCCTCAAGAAATGCACCCTCACTCATGCCCCATAGGTAGAAGTACAAAAAAAGTTATTGGCCACAGAAAATGATGGCGTGGGAAAAATTTGAAAAATAGAACATTTTTGGATTTTTTTACAGTATCAAAACATAACAAAAACCCTAAAAGGCATTGCCGAATTTGCATCAACCTGTAGAATACAGATGACACATCAGTTGTATCAAAGATTGAACACTGTAAAAACAAAACCCCACAAACTGGGAACAAGTGCATTTTTTTTTCACTATTGTGCCCCAATTTTTTGGCGGTTCCCAGTGTATTTTTATTAAAACAGTGAAAGACACTATAGAAAGTACATTTTGTCCTGTAATAAAAAGCCCCTCTTATGTCTATGTAGGTGGAAACATAAAAAAGTTATGGCTCTGGGAAAGGGAGGAAGAGGGAAAAGGAACATGACAACAAAAATAAATAGGACCTGTGTTTAAGGGCAAAAGAAAGTGTTTAAAGCTGTTCGTCTGTCAAGTGTGTGTTATGAATATGATGTTGAATGAAGTTTGGGTGTGTGCATATGTTTATATATACGCGTAATGCATTTACATGTGTATTATATATGTTATGTAAAAGGGTTATTTTAAGTGTTTACATGTGTATATAAAAATGTGTTATAAGTGTTTGAATGATATGTGTGTGAAAGTTTTTAGGGTTAACATCCTGTATAAAAAGGGGTGAATTTGTTTTATAATATAATATATTTAATAATATATATAATATATATTTTAATATTTTTCGTTTTATGTATTTGTGTACATGAAAAAAATTTTTTTTTTTGGTTCATGTGAATGTAAAGTCTGTACATCACATGTTTATTGTATGAAAAATGTGTATTACTGCATAATTGTATGTAAAAATTTGTGATATACACACATACCAAAAAAATTTTTCCATATCCATCACACACAAAACATAACCTGCCCGGTGGTCCCTTAGACAGTAGACTACAACCCTGAAATGTTTTTATTTTGAATAAATTTTAAAAACCTTCATCTTCATTTTCGAGTTTTTAAAAGCTGCTGCAGCCGAAAAGGAATTTCACACAGCATAAACCCAAATTACTGAATTTCAAAGCTCTCAAAAGAGAACAATGATTAAATGTCCTCTCCCTTTTTCACACGTTTACTGGGGGTTGACAAATTTGGGCATCGCCATGGAACATACCTAGGGGTATGTTCACATAGTGTATAGGCACGTACCGTCGCACCGCTAATACATCTACGTTTGGAATAAGTCCTCCAGGGGCAAATTTTTCAGCAGCACCCCCCACCTCCCATGCACTTCACTTTTCCCCCTTGAAAAAGTGACGTACTTATTTTTTCAGCAGGTTCTGTGTCCAGGGAAAACAACAGTGACCCAGCCTCACCGCTAGATTTTAAACCATATTTGCGGGGTGCACTTTGGGGGCCCGTACAGTACGTTATGCCCCCGAATTACCGGGTTTATTTCACATGACTAAGTCTGACCGTACTTCGGCGCTAATTTGCGCTTCATTTCACCCAACTACGGGGCCCACATTAGGGGAAAAAACTCTCATTTAGGTTATGATTTCCTGTTCTGGGAGAAAATATCATGAAGCTTCATAGGATGTCGGCTACAGTTTTCTTTTTTTTTCTTGCGAACCCATGACCAGTAAAAAAGGCGTTGGGCCCTTTCCAGCTGCCCTTTGGCAGAACCCAGGGTTCAAAGGGTTAAAGGGAATCTGCCTAGGTTGGCCCCCCCCCTTTCGGAGGGGAGCACAAGCTAGTGTCAGACAGCTGTTCTCACACTGTGCCCCCTTTTTCTGGAAGATGCAGCATTTTTGAGCATTTAAAGCTCAATTTTTTTTGACAGGGTTTGCCCCCCCCACCAAAAGGGACCCCGCCCCGGACAGTTATTCCATGTTTCTCCCATCAAGTAATAGGGGTTTGTCATTAGGTGGGCGGGGCCATCCTCCGATTGGCCCCTTTTTTAAAAAAAATGACACCCGAAGGACTCCGAAGACTCTTCTGGCTAAAACTGCATATTTGAGCATTAAATACACAAAAACCCCAGCATTTACAGAATAAGGGGCACATGCTGGAAAAAGCATGCCGACACTAGCGTTCTGTCCCCCGCCCGGGGGGAAAAACTATGGACAGGTTCCTTTTAAATTTCCACTTTATTTCTCCTGTGTCCTGATAAGGTTCAGCCAGGACTGAACCCCAACTCACCCTTTACCAAAGCTCCACAACTTTTTCTAAGGC
>JAODAL010085345.1:0-10620 GCA_025379985.1 Phyllomedusa bahiana
TTTAAGGGGCATGGCTGTCGCAAGACAGGGGTTGTGAATGGGTGTGATTTTTTTTTTTGTGGGTTTTATAACCTAATGTGTTGGGCCCAAGATTTTTGCACTTTTCCATTTGAATGTTTGGAAAGTTAATTCCACTTCTCCAGCCCTGTTTTGGGGGTAAAAAATGAAGGGTATTTTTTTTCCCCCTCCCATAACTTTAATGGTCAACGATCAAATCTATCATCGACCATCGAAATCTTGTCTTTTTTTTGGGTTTGGGTATTTGGGCCAACGACCGAGGCGATGGCCAACGTAATCGCTCAACACTATTCCTAAATCAATACCATTGTAGCTTCCTCACTCTTTACAGAAAAATACTACTGCTGATGGTTGTTCTTAACATGCACAATTATGCATATTTTGCTGCTGGGGTTTGCAGGTTTAAAAGATTTAAAAATTTTTGATGCTAGGCCCCCCGTTTTTAAAGCTTAAATTTTTCGATGTATGAAAGGGCCCCAAAACGTATTCCCCCAAAAGGTTTAAAAAAAAATCGTTCTGAAAATAGGGAAGAAGCTTTTTTCCCAGAATTTCCAAAGGAATTAAAAGGGTACAACATTTTTTACATTCAGTTTTTGTTTTTTCATGAAAAAACCGGGAAAAAAATATGTCCGTGCGACAAAAAATAAAAACAAAAGGGTTAAAAACCCTTTTAATCTTTAGGGGGAAGGCTAAATGGGGTGGTGTTTTTCGTTTGATTTTTTTTTGGAAAATAGACGTAAAACCACCCCATAAACTTCAATTAAAAAAACCCACTGTATCTACCCCCGCTCGGAAATTTTTTGATGGTCGGATTTCAAATAAGCCTTTTTTTTCAAAAAAAAACGAACATTACATTTTTTTCGGGGAATTTTCACAAAATCAAGCCACAAAATGGGCCAAAAAACATAAAATACGGCGGGGTTCGAAATTTTCCAAAATTTCAACCAGTTTTTTTTTTTTTGTTGGGGGTACGTACCCCCAAAACTGGGGTTTAAACCGACGCGAATTAGAACAGTAATTTTTCACAAAAACCCGAGGGTTTTTTTACCCCATTTTTCCTTTTTTGCATTTTTTTTTTCAGATAATTTTTGACCCGGGTTTTACTTGGTTTTCAGGGGCTCAATTTTTTAATCACTTTTTTCATCCAAAAGCACTATTGAGGGTTTTTTTGGAAACAGTATCAGCACCGAAAAACCGCACAAAGCTTTCCCGGGCATTTTCTGGAAAACCCCTTTACTTTTTAAAAGTAAAAATTTTCTGGGCCCTTTTTTTAAAAAGGAAAAAATGGGGGAAAATTAGGCAAGTTTTTTTTTTTTTTTAAAATTGGGAGTTTTTAAATTTGACCTGTAATATCCCGATCGTGGGCTAAAAAGCGATTTTTTAAAATTTAGGTCTATGGGAGGGTTTTTTAACCGGAGTTTTTGACAGTTTTCCCCATAAAGCTTGTGGATTTCCATTGGGGAAAAGCTTTTTCGTGTGTACTGAAACCCCCAAAAAGTGTCTGTAGATAAAGTTTGTTATTAAAGGCCCTTTCATTTACAGGTTAAAAATTTCTGGTTATTCAATTGGACATAGGATGGTATTTCCATCACATTGATAAGCTTTAGGTAAATAAAAATTATCAAATATATTCCAATTTTGCCTGCTTTCAGAGTTAGGCTAGGTCTACGCAGCAAATGTTACAATGCCATCCAAAATCCAACAGCATCTTAACATCGCCGTACCACGGTTTTTGGCGGGGACTTGCGCTAAAAGCAGTTGTGGTTTTTGGATTTACCACCGGCCCAGTACATTGACTGTACAGGAATCCACCAGAAATCCGCTGGAAGATTTTCTATCTTCCGACGGAGGGCTGGCGGTTTAGAAATCCCACAATAGAAAATCCGTGATGTATAAACTACAGCACGGATTTCCTATTGCAGTCTATGAGCACAGGATTACATTCTGATTTTTGTGGATTTTAAACACTGAATCCGCTTAAAAATTCGACTGTAATCCTGTGCTGTGTAGACAGAACCTTAGAACAGTTCTTATCAGTAGGTTGTAGGTTTCCTAAGGTGCCAGTCACCTCTCTCTGATCTAGTAGCCCTGGGATGGTGACATCACTCCAAGCACAGGAGCTTGTTTGTTTCTTAAAGGGGTTATCTCGCTACAAAGAATAGCTTTCAAAATGTAGGGAACACTAAATAAAGATATTTTCCAAATATATTGCGTTGTTCATTTTTTTTGTTAAGGAGCTACAAGGGATTTTATCACCTTCTGTGCTCTCTCTGGTCCCCCAAGTGACCGACCTGTGTATTCTTTATCCCCTGCTGTTTGTCCTATCTGATAGCAGGGAGCGATGTCATCACACAGGTCAGGACACAGAACTCTGGACAGTGAGAGCTTGTTTGTTATCTGATCTTTCAGACAAAAGACTAATTACTGTTTATATTAGCTCAGCAGCTTCTCAGGACCTCAGAGAAGGTCATTTATTTAATCTAGACTAATAAACATAGTAAACAAAGAAGTCTGAATACATGGAGCTCATATGCTAATTACAGACAGCTTGACCAGGAAGTGACAGAGCAAAGCAGCATTATTTAATTCATGCATCCTATGAAACTTTGAGATGAGACAACCCTTTTAATGTCAAACTTCAAATCTTTAGAGCCCTGTAGCCTTGTGCCATGCTGTTAAAACTCCTCCATCACCAATGTTCCACTAACAATGAGCTAGGATTAGCTGAACTGAAATGTCAGACACTGCTGTAAAATCACCCACAGCCTAACCAGAAAGCGGGACCCTGAAGCTGGCTGTGAAGAGCAGGCTCTGTGAAACAGATGGGAAAACCCTTTAAATCCCTTGTTACTGAGACCATATTGTATCTTTAAAAAAAAACAATCAAGAGATTAGGTGAGAAGGTTTAAAATGGTTGCATGAGATAAGAAAAACATGTCTGTCTTCTTCTAGAAACAGTGCCACATTTGTTCACTGGCTGGATATTGCAGCTCAGCCCAATTCAAGTGAATGGAGGTTAGATGCAATGCCAGGCACAAACCATGGACAAGAATGGTGCCTTAAAAAAAAAAAGCTATAAGGTTTTTGTATACTTATACAACACTTTTAAATCCAGCATGGTCAATCAAAGTGAATATGAAGTCTCTTCTACTATATTTTTGGTAGCTCATTGCTTATAATTTAATACTTAGGTTGATATTTGTTCAGTAATGTGTTACAGACCAAACTAACCCCCAGCTATGCTGCTTGTATGGGTTTCTTGAAAATGAAGGTGAGAACACTTAAGAATCTCATAGTAAATGCATTAAGAAGGTATTGTTGCATAACTAAAATACCAGAGCTCTAGTTAAAGATAAGGTGTTAGGAATTTAACGTGTCTTGTTTGATAGTAGACAGACACCAAAGAAGTCAAAATACTGTAGGTGGAGACATTACCACCCCCACCAACAAGACATGGAAGAAAACTACATTAAAATGATATTTTTGGATTACAGAAATAGATCTATTATAAATGTAAAATATCCCTTTCATTATAACAATTCTCAGTAATACATGCTGATATATGAAACTTTATAATATATATTTAGAAGGAAGTGACTCCACCCAGGAGCTGAGGGTTCCTCTTTTCTATGCCTGTAAGCTCTATGTAAATATTCACAGCTTCCTTATGCATGTTTCACATCTTTGTCAGAGGTTCTGGTTGTAGCCTACACCGCAGATTCCATCATAACTAACAGTAAAAATTATGCTGTTTTCAGCACTTTGTTTTCCATTACTTGACAGTCACCTATGGTGCCTGATGGAGCCCTCTAACTACAACGGGGTTTGTCAGCTTTCCGTCATAGTGTCGTCGTTTTAATGGAAAAATAGTCCGGCATGTTGCGATATTTTTTCCATCAGTTTGATGGAGTCTGCAAGGCTCAGAACAGAACTCCAATGCAGATGTAAACTAGGCCTTAATGAAAAATAATGTTATTGGGGACTAGGGAAGGCTGCAGCACTATTTCTCCCTCGGTGTATATCAAAGAGGTCTTGCGATCACAAACATCGGTAGCTTATGGGTAGGATATGCTATCAATGCAAAATGCAAAAGTGGCCGCATTTGCTTGGTCACTCTTCAATTATTTCAATGCGAGTTCTGAGTACAGTCGAGCAATCGCATTCAGCTGTACTCGGAACTCTCATTGAAATGAATGGAGAGCGGCCACCTCTCCATACAAAACAGAGTTTTAAGGACCTATTTTAAAGATATCTGACATTGATGGCTTATCTTATCGATATGCTATCAGTGTTTGTGATGGCAAAACCCCTTTGCTTTGCGATGGAGATTATCAAGTGTAAGACATGTGGCTGAAGATTCTTTCACGGCACACCAAGATTAATGCTATCAAAAGGATATTTATTGAATATAAGACTCGGATGAGTTGCTGGCTGCTTCTCACTGACTCCCAACGTCTGTCCATGTGCTCCCATTTTACAAGCCTGCAGAGTGGCCTTTTTCCCTCAGGATTTTCCCCATACCTTGGGCCTTGTTTCCTGCCATCTGTCTAGATCCAATGCTCTTTCTCCTTCCATGCCTAAAGTCCTCAAAATCTTTTTCAGCTCTTTGGTTGATTTAGACCCATGTTTGCTCTTAAGTATCTTCCTAAGTGGTACAGGTTTATCTATTCCTTGACCGCTTCTTGACTTCCCCTGACCCATTCTTGCATCCCGTTTGTCTTAAGTGCCTTATGGGGAATGTATCCTCTCCTGTGAGGGACTTATGCAAGGGAACTTTTCTTATCCCTATTCCTTCCCTTGGCTTCCTCTTAAACAGCAAGTATATTCCAGGGGTCTGTATGCCCCCCCCCCCCTTAGTCTCCTGTATATCGGATACAGCCCATGCTAATACTGGGATCAAGATTAGAAGTAGTACTAACATACTAGAGGGTCTAAAGTTTTGGACCTTCTTCCTATCACTTTCTTTTTCTTTCTTTTTGTCCCGTTACTCCCCACCAGGCTCGGACTGGGCCGCCGGGGGATCGGGGGATCCCCCGGTGGGCCCCCCTGAGCCGCTGTGGGCCCCGGAGGCAGTGCCGTTGCACCCCGGGGCCCGGCCGCGCATTCGGTCACTGGACGCCCGGGACCCGTTGTCCCCCGGGGCTCAGAGACCGGCCCGGTAGCCGGGGACTAATGTCTCCGACTCCCGGGGCTGCGCGGTGTCAGCGGAGCACAGCGGCACTAGCACTGCGCTCCGCTGATCTCCCTGGTAGACTGAAGACGCTGGGCTTTCAGCCTGCCGGGCGCTGGCCCCTACTGCGGACGTTGGTGGCGCGGTGACGTCACATCACCGCGCCACCTATGCAGGGTGGCAGGAGCCAGCGGCAGCTCGGAGCGACAGGAGCGGGATTCAGGTAAGTGGCTGTTTGTTTGTTTTTTTATAAGGGGGCCCGGACTACCTACAAGGGAGCCCTGGCTATTCAAGGGGGGCCCCTGGCTACTCAAGGGGGCCCTGGCTACCCACAAGGGGGCCCCTGGCTACTTAAGGGGGCCCTGGCTACCCACAAGGGGGGCCCTGGCTACTCAAGGGGGGCCCTGGCTACTCAAGGGGGGCCCTGGCTACCCACAAGGGGGCCCTGGCTACTAAAAAGGGCCCTGGCTATTAAAGGGGGGTCCTGGCTACTAAAGGGGGCCCTGGCTACTAAAGAGGGGCCCTGGCTATTAAAGGCGGCCCCTGGCTAATAAAGAGGGGCCCTGGCTATTAAAGGCGGCCCCTGGCTACTAAAGGGGGCCCCTGGCTACTAAAGGGGGCCCTGGCTACTCAAGGGGGGCCCTGGCTACTCAAGGTGGGCCCTGACTACTAAAGGGGGCCCTGACTACTAAAGGGGGCCCTGACAACTAAAGGGGGTCCCTGACTACTAAAGAGGGGCCCTGGCTACATAAAGGGGGCCCTGGCTAACTAAAGGGGGCCCTGGCTACCTAAAGGGGGCCCTGGCTACCTAAGGGAGCCCTGACTAACTAAGGGGGCCCTGACTACTAAAGGGGGGACCCTGACTACTAAAGGGGGGACCCTGGCTACCTTAGGGGGGCCCTGAATTCATAAAGGGGGTCCTGACTAACTAAGGGGTCCTGACTACTAAAGGGGGGCCCTGACTATCTAAATAAAAAATGGGGTCCTGGCTACTCAAGGGGGGCCCTGGCTACTCAAGGGGGGCACTGGCTACTCACGGGGGGCCCTGGCTACTAAAGAGGGGCCCTGACTACTAAAGGGGGGCCCTGACTACTAAAGTGGGGCCCTGGCTAACTAAGGGGGCCCTGACTACGAAAGGGGGGGGCCCTGGCTACCTAAGGGGGGCCCTGGCTACCTAAGGGGGCCCTGACTAACTAAGGGGGCCCTGACTACATAAAGGGGGTCCTGACTAACTAAGGGGATCCTGACTACTAAAGGGGGCCCTGTCTACCTAAAGGGGGGCCCTGACTATCTAAATACTAAAGGGGGCCCTGACTACCTACACACTAGCTAAAGGGGGCCCTGACTTCCTGCACACTAGCTAAAGGGGGGGGGCTGACTTACTGCACTAGCTAAAGGAGGCCTCTAACTACCTGTATACTACCTAAAGGAGACCCCTAACTGCCTGTAGACTCCCTAACGGAGACCCCTAACTGTCTGTATACTACCTAAATGAGACCCCTAACTGTCTGTATACTACCTAAGGGTGCTTTTACACGGTCAAAAACGCAACAAAACTGCACCGTGTGAAAGCACCCTAAAGGAGGCCCTAACTGCTTGCAGCCTATATAAAGGGGACCCTAACTACCTACAGTCTACCTAACTGGGGTCCACCAACCTAGCTGTAGACGATCATACTTCCTAACTAGTGCCTGCATATCTACCTGAGGGCTATTTACCTACCCCCTCATGGCTAGGTACCCACCAGCCTGCCTGGGGCTGGCCTACTAAATTATCCCCGAGGGGTCTACCTACCTAAATAGGGCCTATTAGTTACCTTGCCTTGCCCATTTGCCTACCTAACCCAGGGTGTTGCCTACCTACCTGGTAATATAATTTGAGAGGGCAGCAGCCCTTAGTTGTAGCATTATCTCAAGGGGTTAGTCCTTCCCCACCCCAACCCCCCTTTGGGCAGTTTGTAAAGAGGTGGAATGGTAAAGAGGTGCTGGAAAATTGAGGATTCTAAGATATTTGTGTGTAATTTCTGCAGGATGAGTGGTGGCCGGGACAAGTCATCATGGCGGTGTGGAACGGATGCAGAAGAAAAGGGAATAAGAACGACTCATGAGAGAAGAGAACAACTCATCAGATGAGAATGACGTCTCCGGTGAGTCCCTGATTTCAGGGGTTATTTTACTTCTAATTGGATCAGTGCTGTTTTCACTGTTAATGTGATGTGACCTGAGCTGGTGTCTGACCTCTATGTGGTCTCTAAAATGGCGGTGTTGTAGGTTATACCTGAGCTGCTGTCTGACCTCTATGTGGTCTCTATATGGTGGTGTTGTAGGTTATACCTGAGCCGGTGTCTGACCACTATGTGGGCAATACACTACGTGGAAATCCCTAAAGAAGCATTTATGCTATCTATCATACATGATAAAACTTTGAGACTCTCGGTTCACATATTTTGATCAAAAGATGTTTAAGCTGCCCACGACTTTCAACGTGATCTCAAAATCGGCAGGGCCTATCCTATCTTTACCTCTCAATCGAGCCAATCAGGCCTCTCGCTGGGTCAACCGACCTCCATTATTCAGAGAGAAAAAATAAAAATAAATAAAATAAAAATTAAAATAAATAAAATAAATTAGATAGCATAAATGCTTCTTAGGGATTTCCACGTAGTGTATTGCCCTTTTTGCAGAAATGTGCCGCTGGCGGCGGTCTGTGTGCGTACATGTATAATTACATGTGTGCCGCAGCTCTGCCAGTGGTACCCAGGTTTGCATACGTTTTTTCAGAAATGTTTTTGTGTGCATATGGAGACCACATAGAGGTGAGACACCAGCTCAGGTATAACTAACAACACCACCATATAGAGATAACAGAGGTTAGACACTAGCTCAGGTATAACCTACAACACCACCATATAGAGACCACATAGAGGTCAGACACCAGCTCAGGTATAACCTACAACACCACCATATAGAGATCACATAGGAGTCAGACACCAGCTCAGCTACAACCTACAACACTGCCATATAGAGACCACATAGTGGTCAGACAGCAGCTCAGATATAACCTACAACACCACCATATAGAGACCACATAGACGTCAGACACTAGCTCAGGTATAACCTACAACACCACCATATGGAGACCACATAGAGGTGATACATGAAAAAACTTTGAGACTCTCGGTTCACATATTTTGATCAAAAGATGTTTAAGCTGCCCACGACTTTCAACGTGATCTCATAATTCGGGGCAGTCCTATGCTATTTTTACCTCTCAATCGAGCCAATCAGGCCTCTCAAGGGGTCAACCCGACCTCCTTTATTCAGAGAGAAAAAATAAAAAACACCCAACCTGCAAGCTGCCCTTCTTATGACAGCCTGTGAGAGTGGGCGGGGACAGAAACCCAAATGGAAGCACCCCTTCCTTCCATGTAGGTTAAAATCAATGTACACTAAGTTTTAACGTATGTTTCGCACACAAAAATATTTCTCAAACAACGTTTGCAAACCTGGGTGCCACTGGCAGGGCTGGGGCACACATGTAATTATACATGTACACACACAGACCACCGCCAGCGGCACATTTCTGCAAAAAGGGCAATACACTTTGTGGAAATCCCTAAAGAAGCATTTATGCTATCTATCATACATGAAAAAACTTTTTTAGACTCTCGGTTCACATATTTTGATCAAAGATGTTTAAGCTGCCCACGACTTTCAACGTGATCTCAAAATCGGGCAGTCCTATGCTATCTTTACTTCTCAATCGAGCCAATTGAGAGGTACAGATAGCATAGGACTGCCCGATTTTGAGATCACGTTGAAAGACCTCTATGTGGTCTCTATATGGCAGTGTTGTAGGTTATACCTGAGCTGGTGTCTGACCTCTATGTGGTCTCTATATGTGTTGTAGGTTATATTTGGCGTGGTGATATGTTAGACTGACAAATGTGTGACTAACTTGCTATTTTACTGCCCAATACACTTCTGTTTTGCACACTGTATTATGTGGTAAAATAGGCGCATTTATGTCCGAGAGGCCGGTAATATTTTCATATACAGTAGGGTGGGCCCCCCAAGATCAACTCCCCTGTGGGCCCCAGTCCCCCCAGTCCGACGCTGTTCCCCACAATCACACCATACACCCATCCTTTCGGATGCAGGGGTGTAGTTCAATCAAAATCAATCATGGAACTTATAAACATACGCTTCACCAACTTCCCAACATACAACTGTCACTTAGTTTGCCATATTACCGAGGTTAAGCTTGGAATCATTCCCCTCCTTTCAGAGTGCAGACATGTCTCAGTTAGGCAATCCTCTTCCCTAATCTGGCAAATAAATGAACAGCTCATACATTCACACGATTCTCTACCATCCCCTCCACTTTCCCACTGGCGGGTTTTTGTCTATCAAATAAAACGGACATTTTCCAACCTCTATAAGTACTTTCCGGGACGGGGCGGGTATCATAGTCAACGGGAAGGCACAGAAACAATCGTAAGAAACATAAAGGTGTTTTCTTTCCTGGTCAGTAAATTCTGCGTGTTCACAGCTGAGTGTGTCCAAGTGACCCGTTCTTCTGTACGGCTGGAATGCACCCAGCCCCTGTTCAGGAGCCAACTGATAGGTTTAGCCAATTGAGAGTGATCAAACACCCTATCTGAACCAGTACGGCAGTGGAAATAATTTAGAAGCAGCTGCAGTCTGCTATATGCTCGTATATAATCAAACATAATTGAAACATTCATGCTCAACCATATAAGCTGTCTGGTGCCCAGAGCACAACAGAACTGAACCTTTATTTGTCAATAACAAGCTTTTATACATTCTGGGAGTTGCTCACTTCATCATAAGGTGAGATAATGTGTAACTATGTCTTATCACTCTGGTAAGAGTGAGTCAAAACCAGTGTCTTGTCCGAATAGCTGTTCTGAAGACGGCAAACACACATTGTCCATATCAGCAGACTTTCGGAGTTAATTCTTTCCTGACTCCATCCTTCACAATCTGCAGTGGCGAGTGGTGGCCGGGAGAAGTCGTCATGACGGTGTGGACCAAATGCAGAACAAAAAGGAAAGTCAACGACTGGTCAGAGAAACGTCACCTGTGAGTCTCAAGATGTAACTGCACTGTAATCACTTATATGTGTACACTGGTGTCACCACTATATGGTCAATGTATGGTAGTAACATACTGTCTGTAGGGAACCTGTGTACACTGGTGTCTACCACTATATGGTCACTGTATGGTGGTAATATACAGTCTGTAGGGCACCTTTATATACTGGTATATACCACTATATGGTCAGTATTATGGGGGGTAATATAAAGGTTCTTTTATACAGATTTTTTTAGTAAAAGTGTAGGGGGTTTTTCGGTATTATTCATTGGGAAATTTGGTCGTTTTTGTGGTAATAAAGTAAATTTTTCCAAT
>JAODAL010085346.1:0-10620 GCA_025379985.1 Phyllomedusa bahiana
CGCTCACCAATACTTTTTTTGTCTTTTTACTTTTTTTTAAATTATCCCCGTGGATTCTGATTGGTCTAAACTTCCCCATAGCTAAAAGGGTCTTTGTCGCCCCTTTCTGATTGGTCAATAATTCTCCATAGGCTAGAATGGGTCTCTGTCGCCCCTATTTGATTGGCTGAGCTGCCAAGTCCCGGTAGCAAACCCAATCAGTTTTTCAGATTTTTTACAGTATTTTGAACTATCTGCGGGGATTCTGATTGGTCAAACTTCCTCATAGGTTTCAATGGTTCACTGTGCCCCATTCGTTTTGGCTTTTAAAACCGACCAACAGAATAGCTTTTCTGAATTTGAATTACGTATTTCCCGGCAATTTCCAAATCCTAATTCTTGAATTAGGATTTTGGGAAAAAGTGTTTTTTGTTTTATGTATTTTTTTTTTTGGGGTTTCATTTTTTCCGAGAATGTTGAACCCTTTTATAAAGGCGTTTTTTGATTCAGATCCGCACCGACATCGGAAAATTTCTGCTGTTTCACCCTGTTCGCATCGGAATTTTTTTCGGGCACCCCGCACGGGCCTAAGTCCCGCACGGGCCCCCATGTCCCCGCCTGTGCCCCACACACACTGACGAGGGCAGGGAACTTTTCCCCGCATGATGAGTGCCACCTCTGGGGGCGTTTTAAAGGCACAGGCCGCACTGCGGCTGGGGCCCCGCATGTGCCAAAACACACGGGCCAGGCGGGCGGATTTTCCCCCCCATGTAAGTGCCTACCCCCGGCCCGAATCCTAGGGCAGGCCGCATGGCCTCGGCCCCGCACTGCCCCTAAAACCGGCGAGGCGCGGTGGACTTTACATTGTAATGAGCGCGCCCCGGCCCGCATAAATCAGGCGCAGATTCCCCCGGAAAATGGGGGAAAGGGCGCCCCGCCCCGTGGGATTCATACATGGGCCCCTTGTCTTTTTTCGTTTACAAATATGAAACCATTTGGATCCGCAATGTCATCATCATCCGGTACTTCCTCTTCCTGAAAGTCTACATGCTAAAGCTCGGGCGAAGCCATGGGCACTGAGAGGCATTGCTGACTGCTCGGTATATCTGCCGTGGACTAGCTTCCCTTTCTCCCCTTTGAGGGATCAGCGGTTGGACGTCGAGGAGACAAAAATTCCCTTTGGCCTCTTGATCTTTTAAAATGTTTCTGACCCCATCCGCATTGTGACATCAAAGAGCTCTTCAAAAACTGTTGGGTTATTGACGGTCTGTTTATTGGGTGACATTTGGGCCTTCGGGTTGGACTGATGGTGATGACAACATTTGGGGCCCGTGATGAAGGAAGGGGAGGTAAAATGCGGATGCGGTTGTTTAACCACGAAGAAGGGATTGGCGCTTCTCTTCAAAATGAGCCCAAAAGGAAACCAACCAAGTGATGACGGGCCCGACGTCCTGAACTGCGATGTGCTTGTTTTTGTGTTGTCCCGGGCATGGAAGGGGGAGCCCTTTCTGTACCTCTAGCTCCCGTCCTATGCCCCCCCCTTGCTCGCTCCCACCTTTAGTTTGCCCCATGTTCAGAAATTAAATTTAAAAAAAGGTCAAGTTGTTCACAGCCTCTTATTGAAGAACTGTACCCCAAAGACAGAAAATCAACGGGTTTTCTTAAATGCCTATATTTGCAATGGGAAATGGATTAAAACAAAATATTTCTATGGAATATTTGAATGGGGTCTTAGGGAAAAATGGTGTCTTTACCCCGGCTGGTCCCCCCCAAAACGCAGCAAGGAAATTTTTGGGGAGGGAATGAAATTTTCTGAAAGAAACCTTATATGACAGAAATTTCTTTTTTACAGCAGATTTCCGAACATGTCCTGTACATCTTCCACACAAAACTGGAGAAAGGACATTGGGGGGCACGGAATGAGATTTTCTGCAATAAAAGCATATATCACAGTGATTTCTTTTGAGAGATTTCCCTAACAGTGTCTTTTCCAAGCTGCCCAAAAACTAACGCCCCCCCCCCCCCAACCCCAAGGGGGGAAAAAAAAAAAGCAGCAAGGAATTCTGGGCAATGAGACTAATGAGGAGAATAGGGGCATAATAAGATGAGGGTCAAATGGAGAGTGAAGAGAAGAGGGGTATCATCAGATTAGAGAGGAGCAGGGGACATTATGCAGAGTGGCAGTATGGGGATGAGAAAGGGGGGAGCAGAGGGCATTATACAGAGGAGGGAACTTGGGACGAGAGAAGGGCAAGGGATCACACAGAGATGATCGTATGGGGGAAAGATGAGAGGGAGCAGAGGACATAGAAGTGAATCCCGGGTACTGCGTGTGTAATTCTCCCTTTCTGTTATTAAAAGAGGTGTATACAGGTCAGTAAAAAAACAGAGCTCTGTTGGTTTTTAAATGGATAGTGTGCGCTGTGTATAGGGAGCAAGTGATCAGTTGTGTCCACCTTTAGCGTGACAGGCACAGATGTGGTCGATCCCTTAGTTAACGGTATCGGACTTTTTGATGACCCATCCCCCCCATTCGCTGAGCAGGGTACATGGGGTGGTTTGATCCCTCTATAACAGCGTGACAGGCACAGATGAAAGACCTGATCCTTCTGCTAACGTGAGCGGACTGGGAGGGTCCGATCCCCCTATGAAGTTTTTGACAGGACATGGGAGGGTCCGATCCCCCATGTAAGCAGTGGCCCGGCAAATTTGATGTTCTGTTCCCCCTTTCGCAACACTGGGATGGGTTTACCCTCCAGTTAGCGTGAGCGGCACATTTATGGTCGCCCTTCAGCTAGGGGAGAGGACATGGTGAGGTTAAACCCCCTATGTTGTGGTAAGCAGGCATGAAATGAACAGAACCACTGGGGGGTTTTAACCTATTGGGGGCTCCCAATTTATCCAGGATAGTACGTGCATCATGGAGAAAAAAAAAACCTACACAGCCAAAGGTTGGCAGCTTACCTGTCTTTTATTACGCAACAGCGATTTTATAGGCATCTTTTAGTGCCGTGACGGGGTTTCGTGCTATCAGTGGTGTAATAAAATACTCTATTTGTTCCCCTTATCACCCCTTGTCTCCCCGCTTGAGCTCTTAGAATGGGAAAGAGTTCTGAAGTCACCTCCATCTTTTTTCCAAGCAAGTTATTTAACCCTTTTCACAAAAAAGGGTGTTCCCAACACGGCCCATTGTTGGATGAAATAGACATTTCATCTAACACATTTCACATTGTCCCCATTTGAAAATGACTTTTTCTCTTTCCTTTATCTTTGCCCTAACTGTCCTTTAGGGGGTTATCGTCTAAAAAGCGACCCCAAAATAACCCGGAACACTGTATGTCACCCTGCATTTTTTGGCTAGTTTTTTGATGGGACAGCGGTTGAAAAGTGGCTAGGCATCCATTCGGAGATTTTTGCTAAAAAGTCTGTCAAGGAAAGGGCTCCCCTTTCGAATTCATCATTTGTGGGAGTATTTTGGTCCACATTTTCACAATATTTTCCCAAAAAAAGGGAGAAACAACACACAATTATGCAAAAAATGGTAAATGATACAATCACAATCCCCATTTGAGCTAAAGCTCCCTGCCATCCGTTTAACCAACTAAACCAATTACCCCAAGGGTTGGTGATACCTGGGTTCTCTTTTAAGTTCATCTACGACACTTGACAACTTGTTGATGGCTTTAGTCACTTTACCATTGGTCCAGTATTTGTCTGGGATAAAAAGACAACAGGTTTCCCCTAAAATTTTGCATACTCTTCCTTTTTCAAGCCAAAACCATGGCAGGGGCCATCCTTATTTGGCCCGGCTACAGCAGAGGTTGGGCCCTCCTAATCTGTAGGCATATCGGTGTAATTACAATCTCTGATGTTTGTAATATATGTAGTTTATCCAATCTACATTCTTGTTGACAGTGATTATTGGTAGCAGAGATACAAACCCAGCAGCCACCTGATCCCTTACTTTAAACTTATCAAGGACCCCCCTCGGGATCCCTGTTGCATCTATGTACACGTTTGGGTCGAACTGTCCCTTTTGGGGAAGCTTCCCTTCTTCTCCTTGCTCTCACTGTTTCACTAATGTCACTATTTTCTGACCCCTCACTCAGTGTGTGGAATGGGATAAGTAACTTGGTCAGGGAACATTGTCTGGTCCAGTTGCCCTCCAGCCTAGTCCTAAGCTTAAGATCACCACATATCCAATATATATCCCCTAGGGATTGGACCTGATTCTGTAAAAGACTGCCACTGATATTACTGTATGTGGAGCAATACCCTTTATTAGGGAATTTACCAAGGAATCTGCCATCTCCTGTACTGCTGGTATAGGAGGTATACTTGCCAGGGTAGACTGTGACCCCAACTGTTGGCCTTGTTGCTTTTGGGATGATTGGGTACATGGCCTTCCAGTCCTCACAGGCAGCATGATATGGGGTGGTGATGATATATAGACTAAGAAAACATTCTTGTGCCACCTCAGGAATATTTAGTGGGACAGTGCCCATATGGGTTCTGGCAGTTGAACAGACATAGCAGTTTGTTGTTTTATGTTGGGCAGCTGTATATTTTACCCATTCTATCCACAGTATTTTATCTGAGAACCAGTCCTACCCTAGGTAAGGACAAAACCTTTAAATGAATTTTTTTTTCTCAACCCCAGTCCCCCTCGTATAAAAGGCTTCCAGAAAGATACCTCCATCTCCTAGGTTTTTTCAATATTAAATTAAGGGCTTCTTTTCCCCTTTGTTTTCCCGCTCTTGAGGGTTCCAGTTTTTTTTAAAAACTCTCCTGTCAGTGGGGGGTTTTCCCCTGATTATCTTTCCGTTAAAGGCATCGGTGGTCAAATCCCCTTTTTCCCCCCTTTTTTCCCCCCACAGCACCCGTATATAGGACGTCTGCAAACTATATGCCCTGTGACCCGTGGGAAAATTGTTATTGTAGAAGTTCACTGTAGGGACCTCAGGACAGCATACTACACCCCAAAAAAACAAGAAAAGTGGCCCGCGAGTACGGTTGGTTTTTAACCAAAATGACCAAACCCTCTTTCCTTTGTAATGGCCACAAAAGGGTTCTGAACAAAGGTTAGGCAACATAGCTTCTTAACATGAGTAGAAGCAGCATCCGCTTCATCTCTGGGGACTGGAGCGATCTTACAGTGTGAAGCATGAATCCAGTTGGGCTTTCATGTCACCTTGACAGATGTGTTTGTGGTCAGCAAGATTTGGTGCAAACGGGCAGAGAAATGGGTGGGCGGGACTGCTCCAGATGGGTGGGTTTGAGGGATCGTGAATAGCAATGCTCGCCCCATTGGACAACTTCACCCTTTTCCAATCCAAGGACTGGCCGTTAATCTGGATCCATGGAAGCCCAAGCAGGACTGGAGCAGAAAAACTGGGAAGGACATAGAAGGATATCTTCTCCTGGTGGGAACTTTCAATTTTCAAAGTTATAGGCTGGGTACAAAACTGGACTGGCTTCTTCAGGATCTCCCTGTTGATGGATGATAAACGCAGCGGTTTTTCCAAACGGGAGACATGCAGGCAGAACTTCTCCAGTAGAGATGGGTGGATGAAGTTTCAGAGGAACCGGAGCCAAGCAGAGCAGGGACTTCAAAGGCAGCACCAGATGCATGGTGGGAGGGAGACCAAAGTGGTCATCCGAGGAGTGGAAGCACCATCATTGAGGGTAACCTCACCAAAGAAACCTTGGCACTTGGGTTTTTGGAGCAAAGCTGGGCAGACTGGGCAGTTCTTCCAGAGTGTCGGGCACCGTCACAGTAGAGACACAAGTTCAAGCTGCGTTGACGGGTGCATTCCTCCGTGTAGAGATGAGTGCGGTTGACTTCCATGGACTCATCTTGTGGGAACACAGTTGCCAGACGAGTTAGAATGGGGGTTTCTGGTACAAGGCGCAGAGGCTTGCGAGGCCGGGAGGACACTGGCTGTTGGCGAAGCTCTAACTCCCTCTCAGCAAAATGGATGTCAATCTGGGTAGCAAGAGCAATACGGTTGTCCAGGGTGGTATGTAGATTACGACCAGGCATCTTGTCCTTTATCCATCCATTGATGCCCCCCCCAGAAAGTAGCAAGCAAGCTCGGAAGCCAGGGTACGGAACTGGATGGCATATTGACCAACAATGGAGTCGTCTTGACGGAACCAGAGCAAAGATGATGCAGCAGAGGTGTTGCGCCTAGGTTGCTCGAAGATTTTGCGGAAGGCGCTCAGAAATTCTTGGAGGTCCCTTGTCAACAGATCCCTTTCTCCCAGAGAGGTGAGGCCTAGGCTGCGCCTGAGAGCAGGCTGATGATGAAGGCCATCTTGGCACAGTCATATGGAAACTGGTGGGCCAGGAACTCAAAATGGATCATGCACTGATTAAGGAAGCCGCAACACTTATGGGGGTCTCCAAAATAATGGGGAGGCAGGTGCAGGCTGGGACTGGTCATGGCAGCAGAAGGCGGAGCCTCAGCAGATAGCGGAGCAGGTAAAGGTGCCAGAGCAGACGCAACTTCGGGGGTGGTAATCGTCTATAACTTCTGGAAAAGTTGCTCCAGATGAACACCATGATGGTTGACCAATGTATGGTCAGTACGCACTGTTACAAGCCAGCGGTGTCAGTGGGCACTGACCCGTCAATCGTTGGTATGAGGTGGATCCTATGGGCCCCTGCGTGCGTGGATGGTATAACTCGCAGAGATAGCCAAAGTGCTGTACAGGATAGCCAGTGCTGGAATGGACAACAGGACACCGCAGGTGTAGCCATAGACGAGAAGCGCAGTCCCAGGAAAATAGCATACTTGTTACAATGGCAGGTAGACAGCAGAAATATAGTAGACTGGTGCAACGTTGGATAGTCCACAGAATGCGCAATAGTAGCGCACATGTAAATGCTGGTAGCGTACAGGAACACTGGTTCCGAAATGACACAGCAGCCAGGGGTCAAGCTCTATGTAGGGCAAACATAACAATAAACTGACACTGGAGCAAGGGCAGTAAGTTCCTTATATACAAACTGAGGTTAGGGGTTAATTTCCGGAAATTGGGACACTGTCCCTTTTAATGCTCGTGCACTGCCGCGTGCATGCACACACTACGCAGCAGCCAGAGCAGATGAGAGCAAGCAGGAGCGAGGGCCGAAGAGTAGATGCTGCCAGTTGATGACACTGTCGGCGTTGTTGCGGCAGAGACAGGAGCCGGGACAGGTAACTATGATGCAGGGGCCACAGAAGAGGAACGGGCATGACCGCGGACTGGGACAGCAGCTTCGGCATGCACCATTACATATTCTGGGTTTGTGAATGGTTCTTCTGAGACAGATGGTAGATGGGATGTCTCCATTTGCTCACCCTTTTAAGCAGGTCATGGGTTGTGGGTGTCCTCATCTTCTGTCTCTGCCCCTCCTCCATTCTGCTGTCTTCTCTAGAAAGTTGAAGGAGGGTAGTTGGATTTAGAATGCAGCATCTTATGAGTGTGACATTGTCTGGTATGAGAAGAGAACATTGGAATCTCAAATGTCTGGCCTCAGACATGTGCTTGGGTTGTGTCTGGTTTAGAATTGCAGAGATGTCATGAGATGCCAGCAGGATGAGGGAGTGTCCAAGTAAGATATCCACCATTTTATCCAACAGCACTTGGGCTTCAAATACAGCTCGTACACAGGATGGTCCCCTTGCAACTGCGTCCAGCCTTGCAGAGTAGTATCCAAGTGGTCTTTTTTGGCCTGCATGGGTCTGTGTTAGAACTCCTAGTGCATGCCCCTCTCTTTCCGATATGAAGAGCTTGCAGATCATCTGGTAGTTCGGGATGCCTAGTGTGGGGGGCACTGGCAATGGCTGCTTTCAGGAAGAGGAGTAGAGATTCAGAGGAAGAGGCAGCCAAGTTTTTATCGTCCGCACAGACAAGCAGATAATCCACATATTGCAAGACTGTAGAAGATGGGTTCTCTAAATCCTTCCACAAAGGTTGAGGATGCATGTGGCTTATCGAAGGAGGAGAATACTAGATCAGAGAACATCTGAGACATCCGTGCATGGTATTTCTCCACTGTTTCCCCTTTATCTTGGGTGATGTCAGTCAGCGTCTGAGAGTCTGCCCTTGACTCATTCCTTCAACTGTGCAATGGACCTGCTGGTTTGCCTCCCACAGTGGAAAGCAGACGATTTCCCCTGACATGTCATATGAGCTCATATGCTCGTTCTTCCTCCTGCTTTGTTAGCATCGTGCTGTTGGAGCCTCCTCCCACGGTGTTGTGCAGGTCACTCTTTCCCCCCAGTACCATGAGGTTCTCCACTTTAAGGCTTGTTGTGTCCAGTCGCCATATATCCCCAGTATCTGCATCCATGACTGGATATAAAGAAGTAGTGATGGGCGCCGCCATCTTGGTCCCGGAAGCAGGTGTTGACCCCGGAAGGGGCGGGGAAAAACCCAGAAGGAAGAAGAATTTACATCAGAGGTTCTGGTGGATTGAACAGGATGGGAGCAGTAGGTGTAGCTGGGGGCTGAAGTGACATGGAAAGGGCGGGAAATGGCACCTGAGGTTCCAGTAGGCTGGGCATGATGAGTGCAGTGGGCAGAGCTGGCGTAGTAGGAGTGGGCAGGGTGGCTTGTGATGCAGATGGGCACTCCTTGGGGCTTGGTGCTCCACAGTTGCAACAATTCTCTCTCCAGCAAGTCCATCCTCCATTATAAGGCGGTGGTACAGTATTCACCATTGTCCTGCATGCATCAATAGCATTATGATAAACATACACAATGCCTGCTTTTGTAGTCTTTTGTTCATGTATTAACCCTTTCTCATATATGTGCTTTTGCTGTTTGAAACCAAGCCTCAGCCATCTGCGACAAACCCAAGTGCTTTAGCTTTCCTCTCTTTTCCACAATACATTTTCTCCACTCTTCCGCTTGCAACCAGCCTTCTGAATTCATTGGATGGATTTTACCATTTGCTCATCTCTGCTTTATGTTCCTGATTAACTACTTTCATCAAAACCTTCATCCTCTTCGTCGCTAACCTGCCTTCTCTGTCTGTGACCAATTGGCATGCTTGGTACTCTATATGTGTGTTCCCAAATGTAAGATGGTATATGTTGTTGTGGACAAACATAGTCTCTATCCCCACAGTCTCTAATGTAATTAGAACTGGAACTGGAAACTCACTGTTCCCCATTGCCATGTTCTTGCTGCCACTAATGGTACTGCCTTCTAATGTAGTGGAACCGGAACCTCAATGTTTCTCATTGGCATGTTCTTGCTGTCACTAATGGTACTGCCCTCTAATCTTGTTGAACCGGAGACTGCATGTTCCCCATTGGCATGTTCTCGCTGCCACCAATGTTACTGCCGTCTAATCTAGTCCAGCCTGCAGAGGCGTAACTTGAAGTTCTTGGGCCCTGGTGAAGAAAGTGATAGGGGCTCCTGCCAGTTACCATGAGTCATTTTCAATGCTGGTGTCTACTTATATGTCAAAGGGACCCCGTAGCAGCTGCTACCACTGCACCTCCTATAACTACGCAGTCCTCATCTATTCAGTTAGCCATTGAAAAGAATGAATTTTTTTAGCCTCTCAATTTTTTTCTGTGACTATTAGAGCCAAATTTTCTTCACTAAGTTGTTCCACATATCCAGTTTACTCTTCTGGAACATAATTGTGGCTTCTCCTCAACTGTGTTAGTTTAAAAATTAACCTGAACATCATCTCCCATTGACTTTAATGGGATTTGAAATTCGAGTTCGACTCGAACCTCGAACTAAACATATGAAAATTCTAGATTCGACTCGAACTCAAATTTTTTACCATTTGCTCATCTCTACTTTATGTTCCTGATGGTATTTATATATATATATTTGTAATTGTTGGTATGAGGCATGTGTTAAAGGGTTGCTTAAATACCTTTTTTTTTATATGTTTCTACTTTCTGGAGTTTAAAAATAAAATAAAAATAAAAATGGAGAGAGATGAATGAAATATCTATGTCTGCTGTGCTGATGAGTCCTGAGATTACTGATAGATGTGGATATGGCCACTGATTGAGTGTTTCTGATGTAATTGTATTTCATGCCCCCTTTTGGGCCATGGTGGTTTCTGGGGTGAGGACACTTTTTATGTTGGGTGTCTGCCGTATGCAAGGGTTTGCTGAGCAGGACAATGGGGCTGGAGCATTACAGAGCCTCATCTTCCTCTGGGTTTTTGGCTTCACAGTCTTTGGTCACTTCTAGAAAAGTAGCCAGGAGTGCTTGAAACACTATGGGGCTTAGTTTCTCTCCAATGGTTTTGACTGACATAAAGAGTAATATGGATTGACTATATTAATGTGGATTACTTTTGTTAATGAATTCTCTGGATCTTAAGGTGATGGTTTCACAAGATAGAATGTTATTACTTTTTTTTTTTTCCCGCAATTTTTTTTTTTATTACATATCAAGAGTGGTACATAACATAATATAACTTTTTTCTGAAGCAAAAGAAAAGAAAAAGAACAGCAACAAAATGCTATGTCGTAAAACATCAAAAGCAGAAATAGCAATGTCATTATTTTCAGTAATGTCAGATTCAGTTAATAAAAACAAAACACGTTAAAATGTAAATTTATCAAAAAAGAAAAATTTTTAATTTTCAAACTAATGGATTAATCGTATTTTTAT
>JAODAL010085347.1:0-10619 GCA_025379985.1 Phyllomedusa bahiana
CTTATTAAGAAAAAAAACCCTGGGGGCTACTCTAGGTCCCCAGGGCTGACTGTATAGATATTACTCAGGCTCACATCTTATAAATCTATCTTAATCCTGGTTGAGCTGTACTAACTCCATTTTTCAACTATAGTGCATGGATCAAATGGTTAATAGATACGTCACATGCAGTTAAGACTCTATTTGACCTAAAATGAAGCATAAAAGGTGCAAATACATTGATCATTCTGGTCCTTAATGATCATTTTAAGAATTGTATACATAACCCCTTTTTCACATTCATTGTTTTTTGCATTTTTAAATGCTCATTCAAAAGTCCTGTACCACGCATTTCAAGCATTTTTAATTTTTACAATCCAAGTGATCTGATGGAGCAGTGGCAATCAAAGGGTTAAGCAGAAGTCCCTGCCATTCACAGAGACTGCTCTAACAACTGAGCTGTTAACTACAGCTCTGTTCCGAGCACAGTTGCAGCACTGGGAGCTGCAAATCCGCTCTGTAGGCAGGAGGTCAGACAGAAGACACGCACCGCCTGAAGTCAAAAGAAAGTGGGCGGTCGTTAAGGGGTTAATGCCTTCCTAAAGGGGTTTTACCACAAAGTAAAATCCATTTCACAGGTCGCTCGCAGCTAGCTGTAAACAGACCATGCATAAGAATGAGGAGGGCAGCCCCATTCACTTGTATGGGAATTCCCATTTATAGTTGAGCACACTCACTTGGCTTGAACTCCCATAGAGGTGAACGGGGAGGACGGCCGCAAGCATCGGCCTCCTCACTCTCATGCACGGTCGGCTCACTGCTAGCTGCGAGCGACCTGTGCAGTGGATTTTACCTTGTGGTAAAACCTCTTTAACCCCTTAACGACCCTGGGCGTATGAGAACGTCCCAGGGCCGCTCAGGGGCTTTGCTCCGCGACCCCCCCCCCGCACAGCCGGCGGGTGTTAGCGGCTGATCGCAGCTAACACCCGGCGGTAACAGCTCCGGGGGGTGGCTCCGCCCGCTTGCGCCGATCTTCAGCTATGCTGCGCCGATCCGACGACCGGACACGGTGGTGGGGAGCCCTGTGAAGGCTCCCGCCACTTACACAGACAGGAAGTGGGGAAACCGCCATCTTCGTACACCCTAATGCATTGCCTATGCAATGCATCAGGTTGTATTAACAATCGCGCCCCCTAGTGGTCAAGCACCATAGGGGGACTAAATGTTACAGTAAAATAAATAAATAAAGTTTTAAAGTACAAAAAAAGTATTAAAAATTCAAATCACCCCCCATTTTATAAATGAAATCATTAAAATAATAAAGTAACACATATTTGGTATCGCTGCGTCCAAAAAAGTCCGATCTATAAAAATATAACATAATTTATCCCGTACGCTGAACACCGTAGAAGAAAAAAATTCCAAACGCCAAAATTGCGTTTTTTGGTCATTTTATGTCAATCAAAAAATGGAATAAAAATGATCAAAAAAGTCGCATGCATTCCAAACTGCTAGCGATAAAAAGTACACTTTCTTCCCGCAAAAAATGCCCCCTCACTGATGTCCGTAGGTTTTATAACAAAAAAGATATTGGTCGCACAAAATAGCGCCATGGCGCAAATTTCAAAAATAGAAAATGTTTGGAATTTTTTTAACAGTACCAAAACATAACAGAAACCCTACATGTTCGGTATTGCCGATGCTTTAAAAACCCTTTAGAAATACAGATAACACATTATATTTACCGAAGATTGAACGCCGTAAAAGCAAAACCCCCGCAAACATTCACAATTTGTCCCACTTGGAATTTTTTTGCGGTTTCCCAGTATATTCTATAGTATAGTGAATACCACCATTAGAAAGTACATCTTGTCCCGCAAAATAAAAGCACTCATGTGTCTATGTAGGTGGAAAAATAAAAAAGTTATGGCTTTCAGAAGGCGAGGAGGGAAAAACGAATGTGTCACCAAAAATAACCGCCGGGTCCTTAAGGGGTTAAGACTCATTTTCTATTTAAATATTAATGCTACAAATTTGGTCAGTGTTACTCATTTGTTGTTTCATTAACATCATATGAAGTGAGGCAAATTTTCTAAATAAAATGTGGTGTAGAATGCATTAAAAGAATGAATTTTAAAAAAGAACGATAAAAAAGATGTAGTACATGGGTGCGGATAATTAACTTTTTTATTGATGAGCCCCATTTCTTGTAAATCAGATGTAATATGCTGTAGGGGGTGCAGAGGTAGCAGTCGTTACCAGGCCCTGCACCCTGAGGGGGCCCAAAAGCCCTTATGCCACATAAGGAGAAATAGCATTTTAAGGGTATGTTCAAACGGCTTATTTTGGGGCGCATCTCGCTGCGTATTTCGCGGCGTACTGCGCTTAGTACGTGGGGAAATGCGCTCCATAATTACGGTAATTCATAGCTCTCATAGAGAACTATGGATTATGCCTCCTCTCTCCGCTCGTACAATATGATTGTATTGTACGCACGGGGAGATAAGTGACATGGCAATTATTTGCAGTGAATATGCGCCGCGAGTAATGCATGTCAATGGGGCCGGCGGGCTGCATGTGCTGATGTCACTTCCAAAGGTGGCTGTCAACTGTGTAGTGACAAATACAGCAGATAACAGGTGATTTGTATGTGCCTCAGCACTTGGTCGCCCCAATTCATGGCTGAGCTGTAGTTCCTCCTTTGCCACAAATTAGCCCACATTGCATAACACTTGGGCCGCGTCCCCATGGCACAGGACAAATACCGGTCGGTTTATACTAATTGGTTTCAGTGTGGAATAAATAAAATGTCACTTATTCTGCATGAAATCTATGTTCAATTTTATGCAATAAGTATTGCAAAATACACATTGTAAAAATACTTCTCATATAGGCTATGGCACAGATTCTCTTTATATATAGTGCCGTGGAAATGGGTCCTTACGCTGGGTTCACATGATGATTTTACAGCTGTATTTGTTAACTAAAGGCAGGAATATATCTGAGACACAAGCCTTTTCATTAAACTTTTTTCTCTGTAGCCTCCACTCCTGGTTTTGGCTTACAAATACTGCTACAAAATACACGTAAAAAAAAACTGTGTGAACCCAACCTTAAAGTTGACCAGGGCAGAGTTAGAAGATAAGAAACAGTCTGATTTGTGGCAAAAGCAGAACATTCTGAAGCAGGAAATTCATGGAGTCATTTATGGCAGTTTTCTGGTATAAGAAAAAGATACAAATTTTTTCAATTTAGGCCATGTTCACACAGCTTAATTGCGGGACGTAATTACGTCCCGCAATTACGCCGTGTGGCCGGGGGCGGGGCGGGAGCAACGCCGCAAAGAAGTGACATGTAAATTATCCCCCCGCCCGGCAGCTTGCCGGGGGGGGAGAGGAGACGAATTCATAGTTCTCTAAAACTGTGAATTCCCGTAATGACTGGGACTTTTTTCGGCCAAAAAAATTTGGGCGCCTTGGGCGTAAACGGACTGAAATACCCCCTTTTAACCCGTGTGTAAGGGCCTTGGGGGCCTTCACATGGCTTTTTGGGATCTTTTTTGGATCCGAAATGGCATCTAAAAACGCATTGCTTTTGGATTCAAAACGTATCCAACAGTTCAAACACCAGCTGCGTTTTGGGGATCGGGGGCAGAGGATCCAGCCTACATTTTTATAGGCCCTGCTGCATCTTTCACCCCCAAAACTCAGTAATTTTTTGGAAGGATCTGAAGACAAAATGTAAACACGCATCACGAAATTTTCCCAAACAGGGAAAAGAAAATGGGTGTTTTGTTTAATTTGGGTTTGGCTTTTGGGGTCCACAGGGGATAAACATCTTAAAAAGGGAAAGACACATGGACTCAACACGCCATGTGAACATGCCCTTAAGCTGTTTTACGCCGAGCTCACCTCTTTTGTTACACATGGGTGGGGCTTAGTTTTTAAAAGATCCGTTGCTTCACACAGCCCAACAAAATGACTAAACTTTATGCCAGAAAGTGTCATAAATTAAGCCATAAAAATCAAAGCAATGTCCATGCTGGCGTAGATTTTTTTTGTTGTTTAGACAAGGCACAGACACTGAAAAATGTATTGAATCTTAAAGGGGTTCCTTACCTCTTATCTGCTCAGGGGAGAATATAAACAAATCATGCTGAGTCATGAACACTGCAGGAGTGCGAGAGAGGGGGTGAGCAGAGAGTGAGGAAGAAAGGAGCATCTCAAAAGTTTACTCAAATAATAACATTACAACAGTGGATTCGCTATACAGCAGACAACCTCATACACTGCACTTTCTCCCCAGCCCCTTGAAAGCTCTTTCATGTTCCCTATCATCAGATAAGAAGTGCAAACACGCAAGCGTGGCCAGATCAACTCCTGTCAGCTCTCCTGGTCGTGTCTAATGCAAACTTTTAAGTAGCTAAGGGCATGTAAAGAAAGCTGTAGCTCTCACGGGCTTCAATTTTGTAATCACATATATTTAGAAAAGTGATTAAATACCCATTTTGGAGGATCCCACATCAACATTACATCATGGCAGAACCCCTTTAAGGGGGTTTTCTAGCTTTCAAAATGAAGGGACAGTTAAATTAATGCTGTTTCTAAATACATTGGTCAAAATATTTTACTTTAGTCATGAGATAAGAGACATTTTATGTGCTCTGAGTGCACACAGGTTTCTAGGGTTACCTGGTTCCCTGACCATAATTGATCTGATTAGAGCATGGAGTGATGTCACCCCGTGGATGGACTGAGCGCTAGAGCAAACTAATTATCTGTGATAAGATTACAGATAAACCATTGTTGCAGTCCTCACAGCACATGTACCTTGTTTTCACAGCACATGCACCTTGTTTTACTGAAGAGATAACATCCCCTGCACTTGTCAGGCTAACCACTCAGCTGGAAGCAGAATATGCTAATCACTGCTATAGAACCACTCACAGCCTGAGGCGACAGAGTGAGTGTAAAACTGCTTGTGACTCAGTGAAACAGCGTGGTGAGAAAACGCCTTTTAATATATTTGGCACATCTTACTCTAGCACACACCAGTCCTCCCTTAAGTTTTTAGTCTGAGACATATCACTCTGTTTGATTCAAGATACCTGTTTGCAACGGCTGTGTCTGAAAACCTGAATGGAATTATTACAAGAAATAGCAATTTACTTTTGATGATATATGTCCATTTATTGCTGTATATGTATTGCATGCATACACAGAAATTGATTTACATAATACATCAAAATATACTACTTCTTGTCCCCCCTAAGGGAGAAATATATATATATATATATATATATATATATATATATATATATATATATTTATGCCAGTATTCTGGCATAAATAAATTGTTTGAAACTTTGCAACTTTTGAGCTGTTTTATGTCGAGCTCAGCAATGTTTTGGTAAGTGGGCGGGTCATATAAAAAGGGGCATGGCCTCATGCAGCCCAACAAATTTACTTAAATATGTGCAAAAGTGGCATAAATTAAGCCAAAAGTCTACTCCAAGTCCCAGGTGGCTCATTTTTTTAGGCAGGCACGTGGACACTGAAAAATGTGGCAAGCACATTAAGCCTTAATACATATGATGCATTTTACTCCTGTGCACTTTCACTTTTCCCCCTAAACCCACCAAGTACAAGTGTTCAGTTTGAGGTTTACATCTGCTTCACATTGTCAATGACTTTGAAGCAAGCTTTTTGTACCCAGTGACTGTGTACATGCCCAGCAAATAGAGGCAGCAAAACCATCAAAAATCTAATCACAAAAGTGTACTCAGCCTTCCAACCCATAGACCCCCATTTATCAAAAGTGTCATCATTTTAGCCAATGTCCAATTTATACTAGACCTATTTATTGACCTGTGTTGTGATTTATTACTGCACATGATCTTTTAATAAATCTGTCACTACATTCATCACTGCCATTAACTTTCACACTGGCTAAAATGACAGCGCTTTCCTATGCCAAGGTCCAATTGGAGTGGAAATACTTTTTTTCTCATTTGCAATTTTTTTATTGTGACTTTTTTTTATATAAGTCACATCTTATAAATCTATCTTAATCCTGGCTGACCAGTGAGCCGTACTAACTCCATTTTTCAACTATCGTGCACGGATCAAATGGTTAATAGATATGTCACATGGCAGATAAGACTGAGCGCAAATTGAAGCACAAAAGGTGCAAATACATTGATCATTTTGGACCTTGTTGATCGTTTTAAGAATTGTATGCAGAACCCTTTACACATTCACTTTTTTTTTAATTTTTAAATGCTCATCCACAAATCCTGTGCCACGCATTTCAAGCATTTTTTATTTTTACAAGCTGTTTTGGTAGTGCTGTTTATTTTTTAACATTTTGTGCAAGCATTCATATAAATTTGGTTTCTCTGGAACTGTAGTGACCTGCAGGACTGAGTTAACATACTGGGCCTCAAATCAACACTGTCTTTAGGTAAAGCTGTCCTTGCTGTCTTACTAGAGCAGCACAAGATATGAAAGCTGAGCTCTAATTGGTTTCAATGGGCAACAAAGACAGTCTTATGGTATGTTCACACACAGGGTCACCATCAGAAATTTTGGGGCCCCATACAGCTGAAGCGTCTGCCCCCACCCCCTCCCACACACACACTCCGTCCTTGGCTCCGCCCTTCGGCCAACCCAACCCCCCGATACGACCCCCCCCATCCCTGGCTGTCCCGGCAGAGCCCCACCCACTTCCCGGGCCACAACCATCGCCACCCCAGAAAAAGAAAATATTGTTTTGGGGGTTACAAGAAAAAAAAAATTCAACTGTGCCATTGTTTCTGAATTTAGTTCTTGCTGGATTATACAAGGTACAGTCTATCTGTATTTTGTGGGTCAGTTCCTATACAAGGTCCAGTAAATACCACCACTATAATGTTACTGAGCAAACAAGTATACCCAGACTAATATTGCCAAGCAGCAATACACAAATACTAAATAATACGGCCACCTATCACTACCATATGCTGACTAGCACCACCACAGTGTTATTGACTAAACCAGTACACCAAAACCAATATCACCAAACAATATACAAGCACCTAATAATACCGCCACATCATCACCACATATCTCTACCATCAAAGTACTGAATAATACCGCCATACTGTTACTGACTATAAACCATTACACCAAGACCAATATTTCCTCCATACAGTGACACGATAATAGTGGATACCAGGTACACATGTGCTTTGCAAACAGTTTACTTACATTTAGGGCCTCACAGGTGACATCTTGTCTGATGAGTCGTTCACTTTTTCTTTTCCTCTCTATGATGACTTCCTCCGTCCACCACTCGTCCCTGCAGAATTAACAACCAAACACCGAGACTCCTCCCTTTTTTATCATTTTCTCAACTGAGTGCAGCCTCCCCCCATGTTCAAACTCCCCATCTATAAAGGCTCAAATGGTAATAATTACCCCCCATTAATTATGGGCCCCCCAGTATGTAAGCAGGTACATTCAGGTACATTCAGTAGATACAAGGGGGGCCCCTGGGTGGTAGCTATGTAACTTAGGGCCTGGTGTAGGTAGCTTAGGGCCCCCTGTCGGTAGACTAGGAGCCCCCTGTAGCTTAGGCCCCCTCCTTCTGTTTTAGTGCCCCCTTCTTTAGTTTCAGGGCCCCTCCTTTAGATTCAGGGCCCCTCCTGTAGATTCAGTACCCCTCCTTTAGATTCAGGGTCCCTCCTTTAGCTTTAAGGCCCCCTCCTTTAGATTCAGGGCCCCTCCTGTAGATTGGGGCCGAGGACAGATGGCTCGGCAGGCGTCGCGATAACGTCACTCGCATCATGTCACCTGCAGAGCTATGTACAGCAGGAGCAGGGAGCGTATAGCTCTCCCTGCCCCGCTGTTCATCTTAATTGTATGCATGTCGCAAGGACGTGCATATAATTAAGATAGCCTCTGTGAAGCAACCCGGCGACAACCCGTGCGGACACCGCGCCGAAGACTTGCTGCCAAGAATTTAAAGGAGACTTCTCACACGCGCGTGACGATGCCGTGGCCAAAAACGTGCTGTGTGAATAGCAACGCGGTTTCCCATAGGAAACCATGTAATGAACTGGGGGCGTTTGGAGCGCGATTTGGATGAGTTTTTGGCCACGGCAACCACGCCCAAATCCGCCGTGTGAACAGGGCCTAAGAGAGGCCCGAGATCCCACCCCCCTTGTATTTTTTCTGTCCTACAAGATGCAGTACAGGTGGTGGTGATTCAGACCGTCTAAAGCAAATTATAGCTTATATCTTATTCATAAGATATTTGATAAGGAGTTGATCATTGGAGATCAAAACATGACATGTTATCAATAAAAACTTTAAAAAAGCCCTTAAACTCTATAGACAGAAAAAATAAGAAAAATTGGTCTGAGAATATAAATATATATAAGCAGTAAAACAACGAAAACCATATAAACTTGTTATAACTAGAATCTTACTGAACTGGAAAATAAACAAAACTCCATAGACAGAAAAAATAAAAAAGTATTGGTCTGAGTGTTATCAGTTATCTGTTTCTACTGCTAATATATATATATATATATATATATACACTCACCGGCCACTTTATTAGGTACACCTGTCCAACTGCTCGTTAACACTTAATTTCTAATCAGCCAATCACATGGCGGCAACTCAGTGCATTTAGGCATTTTAGACAGGGTCAAGACAGTCTCCTGCAGTTCAAACGAGCATCATATGGGGAAGAAAGGTGATTTGAGTGCCTTCAACGTGGCATGGTTGTTGGTGCCAGAAGGGCTGGTCTGAGTATTTCAGAAACGCTGATCTCCTGGGTTTTTCACGCACAACCATCTCTAGGGTTTACAGAGAATGGCCCCGAAAAAGAAAAAACATCCAGTGAGCGGCAGTCCTGTTTGGGGGGAAATGCCTGTGATGCCAGAGGTCAAAGAGAATGGGCAACTGGTTCGAGCTGATAGAAAGGCAACAGTGACTCAAATAGCCACCCGTTAAAAACAAGGTAGGCAAAGAGCATCTCTGAACGCACAGTACGGCGAACTTTGAGGCAGATGGGCTACAGCACAGAAGACCACACCGGGTCCACTCCTTTCAGCTAAGAACAGAAACTGAGGCTCCAATTTTGCCCAAGTCATCAAATTGGACAGTAAGTTTGGGAAAAATTGCCTTCTGAAGTCCGATTTCTGTGCGACTTTGGAGGGTAGGGTCAGAATTTGGGCGCAAAACTGAAACGATGATCCACCTGCCTTTTATAAAAGGGTTCGGGGCGGGCGGGGTGGGTTTTCATGGGGGGGAATATTTTCTTGGCACTTTTTGGGCCCCCCCTTTGGTCCCAAGGGAGCATGGGTTGCAACGCCACACCTTCCTGAGTATTGTTGTGACCGTCCATCCCTTTTATGCCCACAATTACCCAACATCTGATGGCTACTTTAGCAGGAAAATGCGCCATGTCAAAACGGGAATTCATTCAGAGGGTTTTCAAAAAACATGAAATCATCATCCAGATCTAAATCCAATGGGCATTTTGGGGTGGGGGAACGGGTTCGCACAGATGTGCAGCCGACAAATCTGGGGCAACTGTGTGATGCCATCATGTCAAATGGACCAAAATCTTGAGAATCTTCCACCCTTTGTAATCTATGCCACGAAGAATTGAGGCGTTTCTGAAGGGAAAAGGGGTCCAACCCCTTACTAGCATTTTTACCTAATAAAGGGCCGGGGGTGTGTGTGTATATATATATATATATATATATATTAAAAATATAAAAAATATATATATAATATTTTAAAAAATATATATATATTAGCAGTAAAACAACGATAACTAAATAAATTTGTCATAACCAGAGTATTACTGACCTGGAGAATAAAGAAAATGTCATTTATGCCGCACAATGTTATAAAAATAAGTATCCCCCAAAAAAGAAAATGTGATTGTGTTTTTTTTCCCATATCGCCCCACAATTAATTTTTTTGTTTTTTTTTCTTGTAGTTTACATGCTTCATTAAATGGTACCATTAAAAAGTTAAACTTTTACCCCATAAAAAAACAAGCATTTATAGTCTAGATCCACACAGCAATTTGAAAATGCCCCTGAAACCACAAAAATTTTTTAATTTCTGGACCAAGCCACATGCTTTTTTTTTTTCCAAAGACCGGCGGATTCTTGACATCCCAGTACATTAGGGCTGCGGGAATCCGACATCGGTCTCATGGAATATAAAACATGTTCTATATTCCGCTGGTCAGTTTTCATTTTCAGAATAGAAAAACAAAAACGTTACGGGGTATTTTAAAAAAACTTTTTGCTTATACCCTTTGAACAATCAAAGGGATTGTGTTTCCATTTTCATATTGTATGTTATTGACTCTATGTTACATTCAGAAAACTAATCAAAAGAGTTTAAAAAAAAAAAGAAAGAAAATCAGTGCGGATTTTCTATTGAACTCTACACAGCGCAGGGTATGGTCAGATTTTCAGTGGATTCAAAATATTGAAACCACTGAAAAAATAAACTACCAGGATCCTGTGCTGTGTGGACCTAGCCGTAGTCTTTGTAGAAGGAAATCTGGCTTTTGGAAGGTGTGGATGCAAAAACAAATTTTAAAACAGGTCGCTGCGGAGGGGGGTC
>JAODAL010085348.1:0-10619 GCA_025379985.1 Phyllomedusa bahiana
GACACAGGGAGCAGGCAGAGGCGCAGGCACAGCCGCGGCGACAGCGAAGCCGGCTGTGCTTCCGGAGCGCGAGCGGCGCGATACAGTCTTCAGCCCACACCAAGAGGCCCGGCAGAGGGGGAGCAGACGCATATCCGGGGGGTCCGGGCCGGCGGAAGAGGCCGAAAAACCGCGCCAGATGCCGGGGGATAAAAGTCGGAGGGGTCAGCATCCAGGCGCCCAGATGGCCGGGTTTCAGGTGGGAGCTCGTGAGCTGCGCCCCCTTCCCAGGGGCCCCCGAGGGTGGTGGATCCGTGGGGTTTTTGTGCGGCCCCGGCGGGTCTTTGAACGGGGGTGTCCGGTGGGGCCCCATTTGGGCCCCACGCTCCAGGGGCCCCGGGGGGCATTAGGGCCCAAAAACGCCAAAAATTTTGGCTGTGACCCCTTGACGGGTGCAGGGTCAGCAGGGGGACCATTTTTGCCTTTTTTGGGGGATTTGCCCATTTTGAGCAGGGGGAGGGCGGCGGATCTCGGGGTGACCCAGGGAGTCAAGAAGGCGACTTCCCCGGGGCCCATACCCGACCACGCCCCCACCGGCTGCTTGGTTTTATAAACCCGCAACCCTCTGTATCCGTACCAGGGCTGAATTCCGCGAAAGCGGGCTGAAACAGATTAAATGACAGGGGAATTCAGCAAAAAAAAAAAAAAAAAAAAAAAACTTTTATGACCTAAGAGGGGGCAGAATATTAAATAAATAAAAAAATCCCCTTAGTTTTAAATTAGCCCTTTAAAGGGGTTTTGCCACAAAGAAAATTACAGGGGAACTTGCAAAGCAAAAAACCCAAACATTTTCACCCTTCAAAATTAAAAAAAAATTCTGGATAAATTTTTGTTTTAGCTGTTCCTTAGTGATCCATTGTTTACAGCTCACCCCGGGGGATACGCCAGGCGAGATCTCCTCACTCCTGGCCGACAGCTCAGACATCACCTCTCCTCTCAGGCAGCTACTATGTTCAACCCCCAGGGCTGTCACTCAACTCCCGTCCTCTTCCTCCTTATAATTAGTCAAACAGTGCAATAAAAAAAAAAAAAACCCTAAAAGGGGTTTTTGTACATTGAGAAAAAAAAAAAAAATCCACAGTTTGGGCCCTGCAGGGATTTGAACTGGGACCTTTTGCCGGAGGAAAGTTTTTACCCCCACTACTCAAAAAGTTTACATAAACAACCTTTCTTGATTTGAAGAGGACAGGCCGGTAATATCACCCGCGGTCCAACTGCAAGTAAAAACAAATCACACACGCCCCCTTCTGACACACAGAGCTAAGAGCGGAGGGGGAGTATACATAAATTGGGAAAAACCCCCCTTAAATTTTCTAAGGCCTGTCTACACTGCACAGAAAAACGTCCGTTTTTTTCAGCGTTTTTATTTTCCCAAAAAAAGCGGAAAAAAAACGTAAACATCTCCCCAAACTCATTGTAAAACCCTCCTCTGCTACACTGACTCTTTTTTTTGCCGTTTTTTACTGGTCGTATTTTGCAACATGTCAAAAAAAACGCCCAAACCGGGGAGAACTTACTACAGGAGTCTAGGGAAAAGGGGGAAAAGTTTTTTGGCGCGTTTTCGCAGCGTTTTTTTTTTCCGAAAAAATTTTTTTAAAGAAAACCGTCCCCAAAACCCAATCCCCCCTATAGTGGGGTAACAAAGGTTATACCCCAAAAAATTTTCATACAAGTGTCACTTATCCTTGTTTTTTACCTTTTTTAATAAAATGCATGCTTTGGGGCCCCTAACTTTTTGCGCAAATTTATATATTTTCGCTAAAAAAAAGTTTTTTTTTTAAAAAGGATTTTGGCGCGAATCCATTTTTTTTTGGGGGGATTTTGGTCTAAAATCCCTTTAAATTTTATAACTCCAAAATATGTTTAAAAAAAGGATTTTAGCCCAAAAACCGTAAAAAAAAGATTTTGGCTTTGGAAGCGAGATAACTTTTAACGCCAAAAATGTTATCCGCTTCTGAAGCCAAAAAAACTTTTTTTTTCGGATTTTGGTGCTAAAACCTTTTTTTAACTTTATTACGCCAAAAATTTATCTTGCTTCTACCCAAAAATAAGTTTCGTTTTTTTTTTCGGGTTTGGCACCATAACCATTTTTTTTTTTCGGATTTTCCACAAAAACCTTTACTGAAAATATTTTGGCGCTAATAAATTATTCCCCCTTTTGAGCAAAAGATATGTTTTTTACGGATTTCGGTGCCAAAATCCGTTTTTTTTTTTTGGGTTTTTGGGGGTAAAAAACCGTATCTTTACAGATTTTGGCGCTAATAAAGCGATCTAGCTTTTGACGCCCAAAAAATAAGGTTTTTTTGGGATTTCGGCGCAAGGTTACGATTTTTTTTACGGATGTTGGCGCTAATAAAGTGATCTCGCTTCTGACACAAAAAATAGTTTTTTTTACAAAATTTAGCGAATAAGCGTTTTTCTTTGGATTTTTTCCGTAAAATCCTTTTCTTTACAGATTTTTACGCTATTTTGTTTTTTGTGTATGAAATAAATGTGGGGTTTTGTGGATTTTGGGGCAAGAAACTGGTGAAAAATTTAATAAAGCATACAAACCCGCGAGCACACAAAGGACAATGTCCACAATGGCTACGTGACTAAAGGAATGACAATTAACATATTAACTCCCCCTTAGGGGGTAGTTTCTCCAATGGCTTTTTTTTGTGAAACTTAAAAAGCAGGGAAAAACGCTTCAAAAAAAAACTCCAAAAAATGAAAAATCCCAAAAAACACCGTTTTTTTCACTGCTTTGACAGCATGGACAGAAAAACCCGTTCCTTTTCGTTTTTTTGTAATTCGTTTTTTAGGTCGTTTTTTTTTCCACTGCAGATAGACAAAACCAAACATTCACACAGGTTGTGAGTTTACGTGGGGGCGTTTCCACTTGCAAAAATAACTCCTTTAATCTCTTAACTTTACTGTAACTTTATTTTATACAGGAGACTATATTGTTTTGTAAGGTTTAAAATTTTTTATAAGAAAAAATAAAAATAGGAAAAGCTTTTCCTTTTTTATTACATGGCAAAAATGTGGTGCTAAATCTCTTAGAATTTCAAAATTTAAAAAAACAGATAATTGTTTTTTGATCGGCGGGGGGTTGGGCCAATGTTGGGTTTAAAGTTTTTTTTTGTTTTTGATTTTTTTGCCTTTTGTGTTTTTTTATTTTTTTTATTTTTTATTTTTTTTATTTATCTATTGGTCTGAGGAAAAATATACTCTGTTAGGGTCTGTTCACATGGCGTCTTGAGGCACATACCTGTGCGCGCCGCAAGACACCATGTGTGTAGACGAACGCGCGCCATTCACCTTTCATTATCCCTGACATGTCACTTCTTTCCTCCGGCGTTCAATACACGGCAGGGAAGATGAGCGTAATTCATAGCTCTCATAGAGAGCTATGATTAGCGCAGCTACAGGACCTATTTCAGTGTGTATTGCAGCGCAATTACGCCCAGAAATACGTCCTAAAAGACGCCGTGTGAACATAGCCTTATTCTCTTAACTTTACTGAAACTTCATTCTCTTTTATTTATATAACCATATCCATTTTTATGGCATACAGCTTGATACAAGTGTGCAACTCTATATATAAATATGAAACAAATTTTTCTTAAAAACCTGCCATATCCTTTATTGACCAATGCTCTTTTATATATCCCAGGTACCACCTGGTCATTGTTTATAATGCCTATTTCATGTGCTTATGGTACTTGTATTGTTTGTATTGTTAAAAAGAAAATGCTAATAAAACTGTAAATTAAAAAAAAAAAAATTAGTAGTTAAAAACCTGCCATATCCAGATATCCTGAAACGTCCATATTAGTCCATGGTATATCACCTCATAATCGCTTATTCTTTAGTTAAACACTGTTCTTCGTGCTCTACGGTTTTAATAAAAAAAAGGGAAAACCTTTTTTTGTTATTTTTATGGTTTTCTCTTCTATTATTACTTGGAAAAAGAAGGAAATCTTACAAAACAATAGAATCTTCTGTATCACGGAAAGAAGGTGAAAAAGTTAGTAGCGTTATTGAGCATTAGAAAGCGGCATAGCTTTTAATCCCACTTCTTATTAACTAACAAAAACAAAAAAAAACTGATTCATATAAATATAATGCATGCATGCTAATAACATATGGTGTATCTGCACTTGGAATCCGACTTTTGCACCTGAGTGCGGTGGACCCTTTATGTTTATCAGCACCTTCACCACAGACATAAGAAGCTGCTGGAGGTAGTATTACTGGAGAAGTTCTGCTCCTCCATACACTACTGTTACCTGGATACCAGGGTCACATGACCTGTGTGGTGGTCCCCATGATAAGACACTGCCGGGGGTAGTAATACTGGAGAAGTTCTCTCCTCCATACACAAATGTTACCTGGATACCAGGGTCACATGACCTGTGTGGTGGGCACATGATAAGATGCTGCTGGAGGGGGTAATACTGGGGAAGTTCTGCTCCTCCCTACACTACTGTTACATGGATAGACCGGTCACATGACCTGTTTGCTCGTCACATGATAAGATGCAGCTGGTGGTGGTAATACTGTAGAAGTTCTGCTCCTCCATACACTACTGTTACCTGGATACCAGGGTACACTGACCTGTGTGGTGGTCACATGATAAGATGCTGCTGGAGGTGGTAATAATGGAGAAGTTCTGCTCCTCCATACACTACTGTTACCTGGATACCAGGGTCACATGACGTGTGTTTTGGGGGTCACATGATAAGAACCCCTGCTGGAGGTAGTAATACTGGAGAAGTTCTGCTCCTCCATAAAACTACTGTTACCTGGATACCAGGTTTACATGACCCGTGTGGTGGTCACATGATAAGATGCAGCTGGAGGTAGTAATACTGGAGAAGTTCTGCTCCTCCATACACTACTGTTACCTGGATACCAGGGGTCACATGACCTGTGTGGTGGTCACATGATAAGATGCTGCTGGAGGTAGTAATACTGTAGAAGTTCTGCTCCTCCATACACTACTGTTACCTGGATACCAGGGTCACATGACCTGTGTGGTGGTCACAGTAAATAAGCTGCTGGAGGTGGTAATACTTGAGAAGTTCTGCTCCTCCATACACTACTGTTACCTGGATACCAGGGGTCACATGACCTGTGTGGTGGTCACATGATAAGACACTGCTGGAGATGGTAATACTTGAGAAGTTCTGCTCCTCCATACACTACTGTTACCTGGATACCAGGGTCACATGACTGTTTTGTCCATACAGTAACTTCATGGCAGACACTACTATGAACAGGAATATGTATGTTAGAAAATTGTATGATATCCTATTACATACATTGTAATGAAAGATATTACAAGTGGACAAGCCCTTTAAGGTTTTTGCATAATTTGTTACGTCATGGTTGCTATGCACCTGAACAACTTGAGCCGCTACAATTAACTAATTGCAGGTATAAGTTACTAGTTAGCTGAAAAAAAGAGAAGCAGACAGGCGCACTATAGTGATGTATGTTAGGATAATGTAGTCCGTGAAGAAATAGGTCTGCTTATCTTTAGACATTGTGCTTTAAAATCCGAGGCACAACTCTCGTACAGGCTTAATCGCTCCACGTGGAGCTGATATCATACGGCTGCCCAGCGTCCTTGGATCCCACGAATAGACAGCTAACGTGGTAATTATATAAAGTAGTACAGAAAAAGGAGGACTGCGGCGCACACCCATGAATTGTATTATTAATATTAAAAGGGTTCTCGCTTCAAAAGATAGGGACGTTACGTCAAACCCACGCTTCATCAGCGGTACAAGTGTATATGGTATTACTGGTCCTATACCATATACACTTGTACCTCTGATGAAGCGTGGGTTTGCCACGCGAAACGCTTCGGGCCTTATACTAGTTTTGTTTTTAGAAGCGAGATTAATTGTCTTCTTTTAAATACATTTTATTTACTAATTATTTTTGTTACTATTGCGTTCCTTTGCCAAGAAAGGATTTAGTTGGTAACCTGTGCTCTTTCTCTCTGCAATTCCAGGTCATCTCTCCTTCCCTCAAACAGTCTCTTCCTAACGTCACCCGCTGGTTCCAGACGTGTGTAAACCAGCCGCAATTCAAAGAGATCTTGGGAGAGGTGACAACACCAAGCGGAGGTAATGACGTCTGTGCGACTGTATTGGCAAAAGCACCGCACAATAGATCATGTACAGAATGTTTTATAATATTTTTACTTACCTGCTAGTTAAATACCATTTGATTATTTGATGCTTTAACCCCTTGACACCATCTGCTGTGCATTTACAGTGCTGAGGTCTATAAGCGCTAGCTCTATAAATGTGCAGCACTGGGATGGTGTGGGTGCAGCGGATGACAGCTAAAGATGGCAATAGGCGCTGTGCTGCAATAGACAGGATCAGGCGCCATGGTCGGTAGTGAAAAGTCAGGATAGGACCAGTATGACCGCTGATGAAATTCTAACATGTTCTTTATTGTAGAAAAATGTATTCAAATCAGGTGCACACTACCATTACAGAGGGAGAAACCGACGCATTTCGTGCACCTAGTGCTTTTAATCATAGCACATGGTTGGTAGTGACTATAGCACCTAATTGGTTTTAGGGGTCGGTGATCATGGGGTGTCAATGCATTTTCTTTGCAGCCTGGGGACTAATGAGGTTCCCTAAGTCTGCCATCCTTAAACTTCTGTTGGGTCCTAGTAGGATTAATAGGACAAGTATTATACACTGCAATACAAAATGATTGCAGTGTATTACATGAGCAATCAGTCGCTCGCAAGGTGAAGTCCATTGGTTCAACTGAAAAAAGTGTAAAAGATAAGTGAAATGATTTGTGGGAAACAAAGCCAAAACATAATTGGAATTGCTGCAACTGGAATGACCAATGCTATGAAACTAGTGCATTATTTACACCACGCAGTGAACGCTTAAAAAAAAAATCTGAAAAAAAAAACCCATAATAAAAATTCAAAACAAAGGATACAGCACTGCAAAAAAAAAATCAAAAAACAGTGTGCCAAGCTCAGAATTATGATCCAAATCCTTCTAATATCCAAAAATATGAAAAAAGCAGCACCACCACAATATAACAAAAAAGTGATTTAATCACCTAAGTCCATACAAGCAACGTTTCAACTCCTCCATGGAGTCATTTTCAAGCTTGAATATGACTCCATGGAGGAGTTGAAACGTTGCTTGTATGGACTTAGGTGATTAAATCACTATTTTGTTATATTGTGGTGGTGCTGCTTTTTTTCATATTTTTAGAAAATAAAACTAAAACACAAAGCCAGGCTTATGTTTTATTTCCCCCCAAAAATAAAGGTGTTAAAAAATTCATATAAACCTTAAAGGGGTTGTCTCACTACAAAGATTAGTTTTCAACATGTAGGGAATAGTACATGAATATGTTTCCAAATAGATAGCTCTGTTCATTTATTTATTTATTTTTTGTTGAGGAGCTACAAATGATTTTATCGCCTTCAGAGGGGACTCGGGTTTCTCTGGTTACCAGTCTGCTCTGCCCTGCTGTTTGTCCTATCTGATAGCAGGGATGACATCATCACACAGGTCACTGTCCTGGCACAGAACTGCCAGCAGCCTGAGAGCTTGTGTGTTATCTGATCTTTCAAACAAAAGACACTACTGTTTACTTTAGCTCTGAAGCTTCTCTTGACCTCATAGCAGGATATTTATGAAATCTAGACTAATTAGCAGAAGTCTGACTACATGGAGCTTATATGCTAATTACCCATAGTTTGACCAGGAAGTGACAGGAGGCATGAATGAAAGAATGCTGCTTTGCTCTGTGAAACAGCGTGGTGAGACAACCCCTTTAACGTAAAACTGATGATACCTGTACTCTCTATGCTGGTCTATGAGGGAGTTGAGCAAGCTGGCTCAGCTGTTGTCATGTATCCTATGGACGTGCACAGCCATCTCTCCATTTAAACTGTAAATGGAGAGTATGCCAGGTAGATAAGTAGTCGGGACACCCCTCTCTGCCTTTTGATGTATTAATGTACTCCATATACCTACAGCTCCCCTCAGCCTGTGCGGAGTTTAGGGCACTTAATTTTTTTTTTTTCTACATATTATGAGGACATCATGCTCGGGATATGGTCATTGTGCTTTATGATACTATTAGTTGACCTGTTCTGTTTTCCTCCCTAGACTCTCCGGTCGTCCTATTAAATGCTCCTCTAATTAATGGTCCTCCTAAGACCGTTGCCCAGTTAAAGAAGGAGTCTAAGAAAAAAAGAAAAGCTGGAACGGTTTCAGCAGAAGCAGGAGAAGCTGAAAGAGCAGCAGACGGAGGTAAGGAGGCCGCTCTCCTGGCCACGAGCACCTATTCTATTCCATTTATGTGCTTACAATGTGTCTGCTAAAGCTCAGACACCTTCTTTATAGCTGCTCCTTCATTGTTTTCTCATCTCGCACAGAAAAAACCAAAGGTCGAGAAGAAAGACAAGAAGGAGCTTGGTGTGATCGTATATGATACCCCAACCCCTCTAGGGGAGAAGAAGGACATCTCTGGTCCTATGCCGGATTCCTATAGTCCTCAGTACGTGGAGGCTGCTTGGTATGCATGGTGGGAGAAGGAAGGATTTTTCAAACCTGAATATGGGGTGAGTATCAAGTTATCTTTTATCCTCTGACACCCCTGCCTTAACCCCTTGAGCCGAACGCCTGAAAAGTAGTTAATGACCAGAACATTTTTTTAGTTTTTGCCTTCTTGCGTTTTAACAGTTGTAACTTTTTTTATTTTTTCAATGACGCAGTTGGATGAGGCCTCGTTTTATTTGAGACGAGTTGTATTTTATGGGGGAATAGTTTAAGTTCACTTATAAATAATTGCAGAATTTTTTATTTTTTTAAAAGGTTTTTGTTTTTTTACCGTTTTTTTTTTACACTGTTCACCTGTTACACTTAATAACTTGTTAGATTAATTCTACAAGTTTTTTTGTGTTTGTGAGTTATTCACAATTATTTTTTATTAAATACTTTTTTTATTTTTTATTTTTTTTTACACTTTTTGTGTTTTCTTTTTAAGTTTTTTTTTTACTCCCATGAAGGGAGAACTGTTTTACATATTTTTTTTTTTTTTTTTTAAACTTAGTAATGTATTAGCATATTCATATATGCTAATACATTCTAATCTGTGTCACTTTGACACAGGCAGTGATCAGGACAGCGCACAGTGTGTCCGGGTCACTGGCTTCATACACAGACAGCTCTGGGGCCACTCTAGGTCCCCAGGGCTGACTGTGCAGCCATTCTCCAGGCTCTGTCGGGTCACCGGGTGTTCCGATCACCCGACAGAGCAGAGAACCCCTTTGATTGCGCTGCGGTAACGCAACGCACCGCCGCAATCAAAGGGTTAAAGCATCGGGTTGCGGCGGTATCCTCCGCACTCCGGTGCTCGCAGGAGGTGCTCCGGGAGCCGCAAACTCCGATGTCTGCAGCGACGCCAAAAGACGTCGCTGCAGACGAATGACCCGCACCGGCTGACGTCAAAAGACGGTGCGCGGTCGTTAAGGAGTTAAAGCGTAGAACCAGACTCCTTTTCATAAAGGGCCTCATCAGCATTATGATTGCCCTCAAAGGGCTTAATGTTACTTTAAAATTGTATAAGACGTTACTACTTGAGCCTCTCTTGCTGTGCTGTCGCGGGCTTTGTGTTTGACACCTGTGCTTTAAGGATTTGCCCACTGTGTTAGATATTTTCCTTGAGGTGATCACAGATAATTCTCTTAGTAACACACCAGCAACCGGCTATAATTGATTGCAGAAGCTAGTTTTATGTTGTTTAACCCCTTCACGACCTTGGCCGTATCCATACATCCAGGTCGTTTGGGGGTTCACGCACCTGGACGTATGGAACGTCCTGAGGATCGCGCGAATCTAAAGCAGAGTTCGCGCGATCGGCGCGGGGTGTCAGCTGTATATTACAGCTGACATTCCCGCAGCTCGGCCCCGACCCCGGATCGCTCCGGGGGGGGGGGGGGGGCGGATAACCCGTAATTATCGCGGGGACACGGTGGGAATAACTAAGGGAGAGCAGGAGGAGATCCTCCCCTGCGTCTCTGTCGGCGGCAGCAGCGCACGGATCGGGCGATCCCGTGCAGCTCCTGCCTCTTACAGACCCCCACGGAAGGCAGAGAATGCCTTCCGGGGTTTTCTTGACGTCACGAGCCCGGCCCCTTTCCCTTGGGCATGGGCCCGGCATCGTGACGACAGTTGTCATAGGAACCAGTCAAAAGCAACCAAGCTAAAGAATCTCTCATTCAAATCCCCTATGGGGAAAAGTAAAAAAAAAAAAAAGTGAAAAAAAAAATAAAAAATGTGAAAAACAAGTTAAAACACAAACACGAAAATAAAAATAAAAATACGTACACGCCCTTTTCCCTTTAAACGCCAAACGCCCCAAAAAAAATAAAAATAAATAAAGTACCCATATTTGGTATCGCCGCGTGCGTAACGACCTGCCCTATAAATCTGTCATGTTAATTAACCGTTTCGGTGAACGCCAAAAAAAAAAAAAAATCACAGAATTAATTATGTATCCCGCAGCAATAAAAAAGGAAAAAAAAT
>JAODAL010085349.1:0-10618 GCA_025379985.1 Phyllomedusa bahiana
GTTTGGGGGGGTCCCCCTGCCCCGCAGCAACGCAGGCAGCAGGCCCAGTGCACCCATCCTTTGGGCCCCCATCAAGGCTCCACCACCTCTCAAAGGATTGTTTTTTTTTACATCGTCCCCCTCCAATGCCCTCCCCGCTACCAGGCCCAGTCTTCGCAAATTTGCAAAGAACAACAATGCGCCCAACCTCAAAGTCACAGGGACCGTGCTCCTTAAAAATTTGTCTGCGCCCCCCTTCCAAAGGGTGACCTGCACCTTCAGAAACAAATGGCTTGTGCCGACCAAAGGGGGAGATTCAACCTTAATTTTCTTTTCCAAAAAGGGCAGTACCACACTTCATAAATATGTAGAACAAAGGGCCCCCTTAATTTATCGTTTGTTCCAAGTCCCGGGCAGCGCACTCTGGAGCAAAACCGGCAGGCCTACACTTTAGGCCCACGGTGAATGTTTCCCGCCCGGGGCACACCAAAATTGGACGGGAAGCCGCCCCCTCCTCCCTTTTTCAAACTCGCTCCGCCCAAGGTCCCCTCCTCCTCCCCCAACCCCACCCCACCCACCTCCACAAATGCCCCCACATACCACAGTGGGGGACAGCTTTAAACGCAGTTCTACCCCTGGCTTGCCTCCAACAAATCCCCACGGGGGGGAACGCTCCGCGTCATGCAGCAAAAATGATGTGTCTTTCTCCGCCCAACTGCAAATGGGAACCGGGGTACAAATGGAAACAGGGGTCCCGGCTGCCCGGGAATGGCCTTTCCCCTCAGGCAGTGTTCAATCTTTTTTGAAAAAGGTTCCGAAGCTTCCCCCGATCTTCAAACATTCTAAAAAGGGCCGGGAAAACTGTGCATGCACAATCCATTCTACAAACCAGGAACACCCTCCTCGATTGCAGCGGGAAAAAAGGCCCCCCCCAACACACCTGATATCATGTTTTCCACCCTTGAATTTAGCCTCACATTTTACCGACTTATAACAAAAAGGGCCCTTAAGATTTTTGAGATCCAGGACAAAGTACCCCCTGTTTAAACTTTGATTCACCATGGGAGCTCATGCGTGAAACCCCCCCGTTTGTTGAGGGCCATCGGGAGGCACTTTTTTCAGTCGCCAACTACGGGGTAATAAATATTCCACCTTCATTCCTGGAACGATGTGAAAATCTTTCGGGGGCGAACTGGGATACATCCCCGGGCCACAAGTCCTTGGGACTGAAAAAGAGGAGAGGGCTTTAGCAAAAACAATGTCGGGGAAAGAGTGGGTTTTCTACCCAGGGACAAAAGAGGGACAGGGGCAGCTGGGGAGGTGGATGGAATGGAAAAGCAATGACCCCCCAAACACCTGGGGTATCATGAAATGGAGGGAGGGGGCCCCTCGAGTCCTTTGAAGGGGCCCCCACTGCTTTTGCCTGGGTAGTGAAGCCAATAGAAAAATCCGGGAGAGGGGGACTTCCTCTCCCCACCCCCTTGGCCCTCGCTACCGGGCCAAAATGGGAGCCTTTTTCCCAGCATTGAGAGGGGGGACAAACTAAAATACTTAGGGAAATCCTCCGAAATCCATTGGCCGCTGCCTATGTGCGGCACCCTCCCTCCTCTGACAGGTCTAAACCGGGGTTCCTCAGCGCTCACGTACTACTGCCGCGCTGTTTGGGAAAGGTGGGGGGTAGGAACAGTACCACTCCATCAGCAGTAACCTAAGTCTGGAGTCACTGATGACAGCTTCCTTCACCCGCCTAGTGAGGAGGTAGTCGCCACACAGCAGCGGGACCTGAGCAGTCCCTGAACCAACGGGTGTGGCCTATTTGGGACAGCACTCTGCCACCCCCAGTTGAAGATCCGCTGGACTACTGGGCAGCCAAACTGGATGTGGGGCCCCGCAACTTGCCGATTTCCCAGGGGAAAGCGTCCTGCCGGCCAGAATTTGTGAGCATCAGAGCGGGTGTTCATGCGCGGGGGCCATCGTTACCCCAAAGGGAGAACCCCCTTGTCCACGGGAAATGTGGAACGACTGCCCCTTTGTCAAGATGAATCAGGCGGGATGGGCCAGGATTTCCACACACCAATGCCTTGGGCGTCAGACTACATCAGCCATACCCTCACCCCAAAATGTGAGAAATGAGTCGGGTTCAAACTACCCCGCCTCCCCGCCACTATTCTGAGGGCCGCCACCCGCCTTATGCCACACATCTGCTGACAGTTTCTCCATCTGCCACCAACCATCTTTACCAGGACGGTATTGCCACCCACCTCCACACTCTGTCATTGTGCCACTGTCTGACCTCATGCTGCTGCGTGGCTGCTGCCCAACCCTCCACACTGTGGGCATTGTCCCACTCCTGTAGGCCTACACCTGTTTTTGCCACCTCAAGAATGTGCAATGTGCCACTGTCTGACCTCATGCTTCAGCGTGGCTGCTGCCGTGACCTCCACACTGATGACATTGTGCCACTGACTGACCTCATACTGCTGCAGTGGCTTGGCAGTCCAGACCTTCACACTGTGACATTGTGCCCACAGTCTGACCTCATGCAGCTGCTGTGGCTGCTGCCGACCTCCACCACTGTGTCATTTGTGCCACTGTCTGTGACCTCATGCAGCTGCAGTGGCTGCTGCCGGAGTGACCGTCCACGACTGTGTCATTGTCCCACTCTGTGGCCTACTCCTTGTTTTTGCCACCTCCAAATGTGATAGTGCCCACTGACTGACCTCATGCTGCTGCTAGTGGCTGCTGCCGTGACCACCACACTGTGTCATTGTCCCACTCTGTGGCCTACCCTGTTTTTCGCCACAGCCAGATTGTCATTGTGCCACTCCTGACCTCATGCTGCTGCTGCCGGTACCACACACTGTGTCATTGTTCCACTGTCGACCTCATGATGCTGCTGTGGCTGCTGCCCAGTGACCTAGCCAAAAAAAAAAAAAAAACAAAAACCCCCCCGGTTTGGGGGGTCATTGTGCCACTGTCTGAACCTCATCTGCTGCTGTGGCTGCTGCCATGGACCTACACACTGTGTCGATTGTGCCACTGTCTGACCTCATGCTGCTGTGGCTAGCGCCGTCACCTCCACACACTTCACTAATGAAGCCACCAGAGCTCTCACTTGTTTTTTTCCCAGCTTTCTCTGGCCATGACTTTATCAGGCAAAATTTCCTCCCAGCTTCAGTTTTTTGGTCAGTTGTTGCCCTCTTAAGTGCCCCAGGGAATTTTATAGTTGAAGCATTCTAAGAGCGGCGGCATCATGTGCCCTTGTCATAACTAAAACACAACTTGTATGAAAGACACAACCAAGCTCCTCTGCATATTTAAGCATGGCACAATGTTCTACAGCACCCTGCAGCTCTGTGCAGCCTGGAAATAGCTGTTTTTTAACGTGAGTCGTGCCGAAGTAATTCGGAACGAAGTTTTTTTTTGCCGAGAAATTCGGCGAAGTGAACGAAACGAATTTCGGGAAATTCGCCCATCTCTAATCAAGAACAATCTGCCTGCGGAACCTGTAAAATCAAAGCCTGGTCCTGTGATGGTGGCCGAAGCATATGAGGACCCTGGAGCCTACAAGCCGAGACTACCGCTTACTTGCAACAGAGCAGGCCCCGTGCCCCCCGCAAACCAAGAAGAGGGGGATACAACCAGCCAAAATACTCAGACCCTGCTCCTGACGCCTGCCATATTCCTGAAGCCCAGCATCCATAGGACAGGGATATTCACTCTCAAGCAAATTTTGGTATGAGGCAGTGAAGACTACCCCTATTCCACCTTGATGAAGGTGCTATGGAGTCCTTTCAGAACCTGAAAGCAGCCATTGCCAGCGCCCCTGCACTAGGTATCCCAGACTACCAGAAGACCTTCAAGCTCTTCATATCAGAAAAGGGATGGACATGCCCTGGGAGTTTTAGCGCAGGCCCATGCAGGCTGAAACAGACCAATTGGATACTACTCTGCAAGGCTGGACCCAGTTGCTCGTGGAGGAACTTCCTGTTTACGTGCTGTATTTGCAGCCCAGGTGCTGCTAGATAAAACAGCGGATATCGTACTCAGACACTCCCTCGTTCTGCTGGCACCTCATGACATCTCTTATTAAATATTTCTACTAAAGAACTGACTCAACCACAATGGTCTGTGATCAACAAAGGTTCGAACTTTGTGCCAATATTTACACAGAACTCTTTTGACTTTTTAATCAATTTTTATAGATTTTGTCGAAGTATTAGATTAAAAATATTTTTTCAACAACAAGGTTCTAAAACTATTGAAACACCTCATATACCTTGAAAATTGTGGATAAAAAGTGATTTTGATCCTGATATAAAATGTACTTCCTTGGATATATTTGAACAGGTTGTGAAAATTGATATATTGCCAACCTGGTCAGATATAAATCCAACAAAGAAGAATGTGAAGTCTAATTTATCTAAAAAAGAAAGAGAAGCTGTAAGAGAATTAAAAAATGATGACGATATAATCTTGAGACGTGCAGATAAAGGAGGCGCTAAGGTGTGAATGAATCGTACACAATATATAGATAAAGCTATTTCACAACTATCAGTTGAATCTATATACCATCCTTTAGAAAAATATCCAACAATAGAAATACAACATATGATTAGAGAAACAATAGATGAAGCGGTTCAGTTGAACATCATATCTGAATATGCGAAAAAATTATTAATTAAAGAAACACCCTGAATACCGATATACTATTTGGTTCCAAAGGTACACAAATCTTTAAAAACACCACCCGTTAGACCTATTGTCTGTGGTGTGAATTCGCTGTTAGAACCACTAGCGATTTTCATAGATTGTTTTTTACAAAAACAAGTAGATCGACATCAACACTGTCTTAAAGACACAGGACAATTTTTACGCCAACTAAATACAGTTAACACAAGAGAAGTTGACATCATGTGTACTCTCGACATAAAATCTTTATACACAAACATACCTGTAAATGAAGGCATGGAAGCTGTAAATGAAGCGTTAAAGGAAGATAATACACTAGATAATTCCATGATTAAGTTTTTCATGACTTTATTGGAAATTGTACTACAAATTTTTTTTTTTGTTTTGGTTCTCAGCTTTTCTTGCAGCGACAGGGGACTTCTATGGGGTCTCCTGTCGCTCCAAGTTTCGCAAATCTACATAGGACTACTTTTCAGAAAAAATATGTATTTGAGTCCAAATACAAATCCCATATCATAAAATGGTGGCGTTATGTGGATGATGTCATGCTTTTATGGAAAGGCACGGATTTACAGCTCAATGATTATTTTGAATATTTGAACCAACAAGTCCCATTGATTCAATTCACTTTAGAAAAGAATGAAAAAACTATACGATACCTGGATGTAGAAATCAATAAAAAAAATAGATCATTTTACGACTACATTCTATACCAAACAAGTAGAACGTAACAACATATTACACCAAAAGAGCTTTCATGTCCCCGAAACCTTCAAGGGTATTCCCAAGGGGCAATTTGTCCGAGCCAGACAAATTTGTTCTTCAGATGAATTATATTTACAGGCCATGCATACATTAATATCTAAATTTATTAAAAGAGGATATGATCAAGAGCAGTTAGAAAAAGTGGGCCAAGAAGTACTACAAATACCAAGAGAGGACATACTAACACAAAGACAAAAGGACAAAAAAGAGAATAGACTAATGTTTGTCACAAAATATGACCATCATGCACAACAAATAAAAAAGAGTATTATTAAAAACTGGTCTATACTACAAAGTGATGAAAAGATAGGTCACTTGTTTAAAGAATTACAAAGCAAAGATTACTATCTACACAAAAAAGAGGCACTCAATTGTCAGAACTGCTTTTCAGTCATTAAAGGGTCAGAAGTCAATCATCCCACCAAGGGATACACCATTCCAATAAAGGATTTCTTTACATGTGATTCTAAAGAAGTCATTTATATGTTAAAATGCCCGTGTGGCAATGTATATGTGGGACAAACAAGCAGCAACATCAAAGTAAGACTCAAGGAACACAGATCAGCAATTAGAATTTACAAACAAAAAAGAGATAAAGACAAAAACCTTCAAGAGGAAAAAGGGAGCGGTAAAACATATGGTGAAAATACTGTAGCAAGACACTTTTATGAACAAGGACATAATGGATCTGAATTAAAGTGGTGTGTACTAGAAGGGATCAAAGGAAATAATGGTGAACAAATAAGCAAAGAAGCTTCTTAAAAGAGAGGCAAATTGGATAGTCAAAATGGATTCTAAGAGTCCCAAGGGACTTAATGAAGACCTGAATTTTAAAGTCTTTTTAAAGTAATTAAGCAGTGCAAGGGTTAAATGTTTGAACACATAAAAGAGGTGAAACATTGCATTCCTGCAGCGCTCAGCCAGCAGTCCAGGCTACTCCTCTGCTATCTATGGCGTCATAATGAGATTATAAGGTATTTACCTATCTTTTCATTCAACTTGTCTATGTTCATAAAAGGACTATTGAAGCATGACTGAGGATGGTATAAAGCCATAATGTGCTGTACCAGTAAAAGTGTTAATAAATCTATGAAAGCTATTCAGCTGAATCACGGGTCTCATCTATCATTGCTACTACCTCATGACATCTCTGCAATTCTAAATCAGAAGCAGCCTAGCACAGGTCTGCAACTCGACATCTGACACTCTCTCCTCATACTGGACAATGTCACACTTATGAGATGTAGCATCCTCGAGCTAGTTGTCCTCCTTCCACTTTCAAGAGAAGATAGTGGAATGGCGGAGGGGGCAGAGACAGAAGATGAGGACACCCACACCCATGAATGCTGTGAAGTGATGCAACTGGAGACATCCCATTTACCATCTGTCTGTGAAGCTCCAAACCCGGAATAGTGTCCTCTATGTGGTTGGATCCAGATTTGCAGACAGACAAGATCGCTATCACACACGATCGCTATCACACAGGATATGCAGAATTGGTGGGAAAAAAAAGTTTAGCGTCCCACAAGTCAGCAGAATTGGAAGCATTTACCACAGCCTGCAGATTGGCCAAGGATGATAGCCAATATTTACACAGATTCCAGATATGCCTATGGAGTGGCACATGACTTTGGCCCCATCTGAAAGTCATGAGGATTCCTGACAGCAGCAGGGACACTAGTCAAGCATGAGAAAGCCATCAGAGAGCTCATGGATGCTCTCCTGCTGCCAGAGAAGGTTGCTGTTTTGAAAGTAAAGGCACATGGAAAACTCAACACTGAGGAGGCAAAAGGAAACCACAGGGCTGACAAAGCGGCAAAGGAAGCTGCGACTGGTCAGGAGCGTTTCCTGTGGCTGACATTACAGCAAAGAAAATGGCCAAGAAGCTGCTGACAGAAGTTGTATGCCAATACAACCCTGAAATCCAGAATGCTCAAAGCAGCAAGAGAAGTTGGCATGCCGTGGCCAGACAGCCTGCCCATAGCCTTGTTTAGTTTCAGGTACACGACTAGAGCTAAATTGTCTCTTTCACCATTTTGTTTGGGAGAGCACCTAGGTTAGGCATATACTTCCTCAGCAGCAACATTTACAGAATGATGCTATGACCTCTTATGTGACTGCCTTGTCTAAAGAATTGTCACTAATACCAGAGTTTTCTCCTCCATTCCAGTTCCGGACAGTGATCCCACTACCCAGAAACTACAGCCTGGTGATTGGGTCTATGTGAAAAAGTTTGTGCGTAAAACCCTAGAGCCGTGTTTTCAGGGGCCGCACCAAGTTCTGCTGACCACAACCACATCTGCCAAGGTGGCAGAAAAGCCCAACTGGTTCCATGCTTCACACTGTAAGATCGCTCCAGCCCCCAGAGATGAAGCAGATGCTGCTCCTACTGATGATAAGTAGCTATGTTGCCTTAAAGGGGTTGTCTCACTACATTCATCTTACTTCAGTCCTGTTTTCTTGGTTTCACTTTGAATTCAGAGGCATGTTTGCTGGCTTCCACTAGGTTGCAGTAGAAGCTAGTTCTGTAGACATAGCAACCAGTGCTGGCCGCCTATCAGGATAGATCAAACAGGTCTGTAGCTATAGCGACTTGAGGAGCTGATGAAGCCCATACAAGAGGGGATATCTAGGAATAGGTAGGACACTGTTAATGGAAACATATTGCAAAGTGATTTGTTTTTGCAAGATCTTTAACATAAAAAGCAATCATTATAGTGAGACAACCCCTTTAACTCTTGGTCAGAACCCATTAGTTAACATTACAAAGGAGAGAGGGATGGTTACCTTTTGGCTTAACTCATCCCATTCCACATACTGAGTGAGTCAGAAGATAGTGAAACCAGTGAAACAGTGAGAGCCAAGAGGAGAAGGGAAGTATCCCTAAAGGACAGCTTCGAGCCCCATGTGCACATATATGCAATAGGGTTACCAAGGGGTGACCCTGATGAATTTAAGGCAAGGGACCAAATGGCTGCTGGGTTCGAATCTCTGCTACCAATAATCACTGTCAACAAGTATGTAGATTGGATAAACTACATATACAACCAGTAGAGATTTGCAAATTACACCAGAGATGCCCTACAGGGCCTGGCAGATCAGGAGGGCCCAACCTCTGCTGTAGCCTGGCAGAACAGGATGGTCCTGGACATGGTGTTGGCTGAAAAAGGTGGAGTGTGCAAAATGATAGGGGAGACCTGTTGTACTTTCATCCAAGACAATACAGAACCAAATGGAAAGGTTACTGTGGCCATTAAAAAGCTAGGTGATCTCTCAGAAGAATTAAAACGGAACTCATGCATAGATCACCCAAGGGACCAGTGGTTCACTTCATGGTTTAAGGGCTGGCAGGGAATTGTCGCTCAGGTAGGCATTGTGATACTGATTGTGTTGCTAATTCTTGCCCCAATTGTTTGTTGTGTTCTTCCATGTTTGAGGAAACTGCTTGAAAAAGCTATGGATAAAAGCATTCCCACCATGATGAACAGCTGCCCACAGCCTGGCTCCTATGATGATGTGGACACTAAGACACCTTTTGGACCCTTGCCACAACATGTGCCCGCCCGAGACAGCGGACGTCTCCCTCATCAGAATTATTGACCAGGAAACATAGGGAGAGTTGTGCACCATATGTGGACATGGTCTTAAGCCCAGCCCTCTCCGACCAGTAGGAGTTTTGATAGGATGGGAAAATTTAACACAGCCTGTCCCATGGCGTTAGGTCCTTAGTGGGAGATTAAAATGAGACCAAAGTCTCAAGGGGGAACTGTTGTGGATGGGAACAAATGTTATATATATGTGTGATCCTTTGTCTCCATTTTAATGTATAAGTTGGTATAACACCATGTATGTCTTCATATTATGGCACATAAAAGCTGCCTGTATAACTATACACTTTCTGTTAATAAAATGGCCACCACATAATATGCTTGTAGAGATAACCACTGTATAATCCAAGATGGGGGCTCCAGAGAGATAACACCCCAACTTCGGACATTCCTGAGCTAAAAGGAGTATATCTCAGTTAAGGATGTAACCAATATAGACTAACAGCTAGGTCAATGTGATGCTTTATCTTGCTAACCTTCAAAAGTATAAAAACCTGCCATTTTGGGAATAAAGACAGAATGTGTATTCACAGCAACAAGGCATGTTGTGATTTTCTTTCTCGGTGCACTTTTATCATCCAAGGATAATTTGGAAACCCCACAAGGATGTAAAGCCCCTTTGAGGTTCCATCCATATGTATAGCAAATGGTGAACACCATAAAAATACCAAACACCAGAATTGCATTTTTCAGTAATTTTTCCTCAAAAAATTGAAATAAAAAGTGGTCAGAACAGTACTGAGAGAATCTACAGCTTGCCCCACAAAAATTAAGCCCTTCCATATGTCCATTGATAAAAAAGTACGTTATTGGTCACAGAAAAAAGCATTCATGTGTCAGTATAAAAATAAAAAAGTTATAGCTCTTAAAAGACAGGGAAGAAAAAAACAAAAATGCCATCCCCAAAAAAATCACTGTGCTAAGAACAGATTTTTTTTCATGGTTGTGGTTAATATATATTTTATACTATAGAGTATACACATATACACATTTGTTCACCTGTGTAAAAAAACACTTCATAATGGGGAACAGAGATAGCCATGCATGTGTGGCCAGCTCTCCATTTTTTATAGCTCAGACTCAGAATAATGTCATCAATTTTTCATTACTTTTACCAAAGCCCTGCAAAGATGGGCTCCAGGCACATCTACCAGTTGTCATTTATTGCGTGCTCTGTATTAAATTGCACCATCTATGCAGTTCAATCAAAACCTGAATTGATTACTGTGCTTATCAAATGACTAGATCCGTGGTAATTTTCAGTGGCACATATTGCATCTTCAAGAGGCAACAACACCAATTAGTGTATTACTATACAGTGCACACTTTAAACTGGTGCCTAAAACTGAGCTTTAGAGCACTATGCAACAGATGCAATGAGATTCTAAAGTTCTTTAGGTTAAAAAATAAAACACTGTCAATTATTTGCTAATTACTATCTATTTATATTAATTGCTATTTGAAAAACACAAAAAACTATTTTTACACTGTAAAAAGACAAGATAAAACACTCTGCTAATCTATTGCATACAGATTATAAAATTTACCCTTTCCTTCCGGGTATCATTTCAAGG
>JAODAL010085350.1:0-10618 GCA_025379985.1 Phyllomedusa bahiana
AGAAAAAAAGGGGGGTTGGAACGCCAACCCCAACAAAAAATGGGGGTCAGGCCCCACGCCACACCCAAAAAAAAAAACATGGGGGTATGGCCCACAAACCCCACCCCCAAAAAAAAAAAGGAAATCTGTCCCCCCACACCCCCGACAAAAACATGGAGGCAGTCCCCACCCCACCCAAAAAAAAACAGGCTCATGTCCCCCACGCCACACCCAAACAAAAACATGGAGGTGATGGCCCAAAGCCACACCCAGACAAAAACATGGAGGTCATGGCTCGACGCCACCCCCAGACGAAAAAATAGGGAGGGGGCCCAACCCCCCCAACAAAACATGGGGGTTATGGCCCCGGGCCTACCCAAAGGGGGCAAAAAAGGGTATGGCCCATGCCACACCCCGACAAAAAAATGGAGCATGGGCCCCATGCCCCAAACCCAACAAAAACATGAAAACATTCCCCAGGGAAAAACCCCGACAAAAACATGGGGTATGTCCCCCCGCACACCCAACAAAAACATTGGGGGTATTCCCAACGCCACACCCGACAAAACATGGGGGTCTGTCCCACCCACACCCAGCAAAAAAATGGGGGTCATGGCCGACACCCCAACCCAAACAAAAAAAAGGAAAACATGTCCCGACGGCACACCCAACAAAAACAGGAGGCATGTCCCACGCCCCCCCCAGACAAAACATGGAGTCATGTCCCGACCCCCACACCCAAAAAAAAACTGGGGTGATGGGGCCCAACGCCACACCCAACAAAAACATGGAGGCATGGGGCGCCCACCCCCAACAAAACATGGAGGGGAGGGCCCCAAACCCCCCCCCAGCAAAAACTGGAGGTTATGGCCCCTGCCACACCCAGCAAAAACTGGGGTCATGGCCCCTGCCCACCCAGACAAAAAAATGGAGGCATGGGCCCAGCCCACCAAACAAAAAAATGGAAATTTTTCCCGCGGCCCACCCAGACAAAAACATGAGGTCAGTCCCCACGGCACACCCAGACAAAAACAGGAGGGATGTCCCAGCCACCCCAGACAAAAAAATGGAGGTCATGCCCCCACGCCAACCCCCGACAAAAACAGGAGGGGCATATCCCGACACCACACCCCGACAAAACTGGAGATCATATTCCCCCCCACACCCCGACGGGGAAAGTGGGGGTCCCTGTCCCACGCCCCACCGACGGAAACTGGGGGTCAGGCCGACGCACACCCCGACGGAAACATGGAGGTATGTCCCCCACGCCCCACCCCCAAACATGGAGGGCATGTCCCGACGCCACACCCAGCGGAAACATGGAGGCAGTCCCCCGCCACACCCCGACGGAAACATGGAGGTATGCCCGACCCACACCAGAAAAACGGGGGTTTGTCCCCCCGCCACAACCAACAAAAACATGGGTCATGGCCCAACGCCCCACCCCACAAAAACATGGAGGTATTTCCCCCCCGCCACCCCCAGACGGAAAAATGGGTCTTCCCGACGCCCACCAGACAAAAACATGGGGGCATGGCCCCATGCCAACCCAGACAAAAACTTGGACGTCATGTCCCGCCGCCACCCCCAGACGAAAACATGGAGGTGATGGCCCAACGCCACACCCAGACAAAAAACATGGAGGTCATGGCTCGACGCCACCCCCAGACGAAAACATGGAGGTCATGGCCCGATGCCACACCCAGACAAAAACATGGAGGTCATGTCCCGACGCCACACCCAGACAAAAACATGGAGGTCATGTCCCGACGCCACACCCAGACAAAAACATGGAGGTCATGTCCCGACGCCACACCCAGACAAAAACGTGGAGGTCATGTCCCGACACCACACCCAGACAAAAACATGGAGGTCATGGCCCAACGTCTCCCCTACTGCCCCCCCAGGAGGACACCAGCGGGCCCCATGAGGATAAGACAACAGCATGAAGGATGAGGCCCAATGCCTCTCCCACTGCCCCTACCAGGAGGACACCAGCGGGCTCTATCCATCTCATAAGACAACAACATGGAGGATGAAGCCCAACATCTCCCCTGTCCAGGAGGACACCAGCGGGCCCTATCCACCTCATAAGACACCAGCATGAAGAATGAGGACCAATGTCTCCCCGACTGCCCCTACCAGGAGGACACCAGCGGGCCCTATCCACATGATAAGACAACAACATGGAGGGTAAGGCCCAATGTCACCCCCAGAGCTCCACCCAGGAGGATAGCAGCGGGTCCCATCCACATCATAAGACAACAGCCATGGAGTTTAAGGCCCAATGTCACCTCGACTGCCCCACCCAGGAGACACCAGTGGGCCCTATCCACCTCATAAGACACCAGCATAGAGGCGAAGTCCCAATGTCACCCCCAGAGCTCCACCCAGGAGGAAACCAGCGGGCCCTATCCACCTCATAAGACAACAGTATGGAGGGTAAGGCCCAATGTCCCCCCCACTGCCCCGCCCAGGAGGACCCCAGCGGGTCCGATCCACCTCATAAGACACCAGTATGGAGGGTAAGGCCCAATGTCACCCTGACTGCCCCACCCAGGAGGACACCAGTGGGACCCCTCCCTGACCATGAGACACCCCAGACCCACTAATAAGGAGAAGAGAAAATGGAGGTCGGAGACCGACGCTTCCCTGCCCATGAGGACACAGCTGACCCTCGACCCCTTCTTGACCTTGAGATACTCCTGCCCCCCCTCTTTAGAAGACATCATTGAGGTCACTTCACCAGCTGGCCAAACCCTGCCGCCCTCGTGAGGAGACCCCAGTCAGGAGCCCCGGATGATGGGGGTGAGCATCCTGCAGGGAAGGGGTACTTACTTGGGGCCGAAGCACATGCACAGACTGGCCAGGTAGCCGTTGGAGAGCGCGAAGACCACCATGATGCAGATGTACCAGGCGTCATGTGACAGCAGGACGGGCAGGTGGGAGCGCGGCAGCACGTTACACAGCATGAAGAGGGGCAGGAAGACCAGGCGGGCCACCACCAGCAGGGGCAGGAGTCGGCTGTCCTTACCGGGCTGCGGGGCAAGAACAAAAGTAAGTGACCCCCTGATATCACACAGCAAGTATGTGACCCCCTGATATACAGGAAGTATGTGACACCCCCCCCCCCCCCAATACACAGAAAGTATGTGACCCCCTGTATATACAGGAAGTATGTGACATGCCCCCCCCCCCCGCACTAATACACAGGAAGTATGTGACCCCCTGATATCACATAGGAAGTATGTGACCCCCTATATACAGGAAGTATGTGACATGCCCCCCCCCCCCCCCGCACTAATACACAGGAAGTATGTGACCCCCTGATATCACACAGGAAGTATGTGACCCCCTATATACAGGAAGTATGTGTCCCCCTATATACATGATTTATGTGACATGCCCCCACCCCCCCCCCCCCCCCACCCCGCACTAATACACAGGAAGTATGTGACACCCCCTCCCCCACCGATACACAGCAAGTATGTGGCCCCCCCTCCCTCCGCTAATACCCAGCAGGAAGAGGGGCAGGAAGACCAGGCGGGCCACCACCAGCAGGGGCAGGGGCCGGCTGTCCTTACCGGGCTGCGGGGCAAGAACAAAAGTGAGTGACCCCCTGATATCACACAGCAAGTATGTGACCCCCTGATATACAGAAAGTATGTGACATGCCCCCCCTCCCCGCACTAATACACAGGAAGTATGTGACCCCCTGATATACAGGAAGTATGTGACATGCCCCCCCCCCCCCGCACTAATACACAGGAAGTATGTGACCCCCCCCCCCACACTAATACACAGGAAGTATGTGACACCCCCACCCCCCCAATACACAGCAAGTATGTGACCCCCCTCCCTCCGCTAATACACAGCATGAAGAGGGGCAGGAAGACCACACGGGCCACCACCAGCCGGGGCCGGAGCCGGCTGTCCTTACCGGGCTGCGGTTCATGATCTAATGTATGTTACCCCCTTTTTTCACACAGGATGTGACCCCCCCCCCCCCGCTAATACACAGGAAGTATGTGACCCCTCCATCTGCTAATACACCGCAAGTATGTGACCCCCCACCACCTTATACACAGGAAGTATGTGACCCCCCCCCGCTAATACAGTGGAAGTATGTGACCCCCCTGCTAATACACTCGAAGTATGCGACTCCCCCCCCCCCCGCTAATACACTGGAAGTATGTGACCCCCCTGCTAATACACTCGAAGTATGTGACCCCCCCACCCCCCCGCTAAGCCACAGTGAGTATGTGACCCCCCTGCTAATACACTCGAAGTATGTGACCCTTCCCCCCCCCCCCACTAATACACAGGAAGTATGTGACCCCCCCCCCAATAATATACAGGAAGTATGGGACCCCCCGCTAATACACTGTAAGCATATAATCCCCCCACTAATACACTGGAAATATGTGACCCCCCCCACTAATACACAGGAAGTATGGGACCCCCCCCACTAATACACTGGAAATATGTGACCCCCCCACTAATACACAGGAAGTATGGGACCCCCCCACTAATACACTGGAAATATGTGACCCCCCCGCTAATACACAGGAAGTATGGGACCCCCACCCCCTGCTAATACACTGGAAGCATATGACCCCCCACTAATACACTGGAAATATGTGACCCCCCCACTAATACACTGGAAGTATGGGACCCCCCCCCCCACTAATACACTGGAAATATGTGACCCCCCCACTAATACACAGGAAGTATGGGACCCCCACCCCCTGCTAATACACTGGAAGCATATGACCCCCCACTAATACACAGGAAGTATGGGACCCCCCCACTAATACACAGGAAGTATGGGACCCCCACCCCCTGCTAATACACTGGAAATATGTGACCCCCCCCACTAATACACAGGAAGTATGGGACCCCCCCACTAATACACTGGAAATATGTGACCCCCCCCCAAATACACGGAATAATGGGAAACCCCACCACCCCCCAATAATACACTGGAAGCATATGACCCCCCACTAATACACTGGAAATATGTGACCCCCCCCACTAATACATAGTAAGCATCTGCCCCCCCCCCCAATACACAACATGAAGAGCAGGAAGACCAGGGGAGCCAGCACTAGCAGAGGCTGAAGCCGGCCGTCCTTCCAGGGCTGCGGGAGCAATGTGAACCCCTCTCTACAGATCTGCAGAACATCGCTCCTCTACCTCCCGATACATAGTGGTATATCCTGCAGATTATTACACCTCTGACCTCTCTACAGATCTGCAGAACATCGCACCTCTACCTCCCGATACATAGTGGTATATCCTGCAGATTATTACACCTCTGACCTCTCTACAGATCTGCAGAACATCGCTCCTCTATCTCCTGATACAGTGATACATCCAGCAGATTATTACACCTCTGACCTCTCTGCAGAACATCGCTCCTCTACCTCCCGATACATAGTGGTATATCCTGCAGATTACACCTCTGGCCTCTCTACAGATCTGCAGAACATCGCTCCTCTACCTCCGATACATAGTGGGAATCTGAATTATTACACTCTGACCTCTCTACAGATCTGCAGAACATCGCACCCTACCTCCTGATACATAGTGATATATCCTGCAGATTATTACACCCCTGAACTCAACAGATCTGCAGAACATTGCTCCTCTATCTCCTGATAGTGATATATCCTGCAGATTACACCTCTGATCTCTCTGCAGAACATCGCTCCTCTACCTCCTGATACATAGTGATATATCCTGCAGATTACACCTCTGGCCTCTCTACAGATCTGCAGAACATCGCTCCTCTACCTCCTGATACATAGTGGTATATCCTGCAGATCATTACACCCCTGACCCCTCTACAGATCTGCAGAACATCGCTCCTCTACCTCCTGATACATAGTGGTATATCCTGCAGATCATTACACCCCTGACCCCTCTACAGATCTGCAGAACATCGCTCCTCTGCCTCCTGACACAGTGATATATCCTTCAGATTATTACACCACTGACCTCTCTACAGATCTGCAGAACATCGCTCTCTTCCTCCTGACACATAGTGTTATATCCTTCAGATTATTACACCACTGACCTCTCTACTGATCTGTAGAACATTGCTCCTCTACCTCCCGATACATAGTGGTATATCCTGCAGATTATTACACCCTAACCTCTCTACAGAACATCGCTCCTCTACCTCCCGATACATAGTGGTATATCCTGCAGATTATTACACCTCTGACCCCTCTACAGATCTGCAGAACATCGTCCTCTACCTCCTGATACATAGTGAAAATTATCCTGCAGATTACACCCCTGACCTCTCTAAAGATCTGCAGAACATCGCTCCTCTACCCCCTGATACATAGTAATATATCCTGCAGATCATTACACCCCTGACCTCTCTACAGATCTGCAGAACATCGCTCCTCTACCTCCTGATACATAGTGATATATCCTGCAGATTACACCTCTGGCCTCTCTACAGATCTGCAGAACATCGCTCCTCTACCTCCTGATACATAGTGGTATATCCTGCAGATCATTACACCCCTGACCCCTCTACAAATCTGCAGAACATCGCTCCTCTACCTCCTGATACATAGTGGTATATCCTGCAGATCATTACACCCCTGACCCCTCTACAGATCTGCAGAACCTCGCTCCTCCGCCTCCTGACTCATTGTTATTTCCTTCCGATTATTACACCACTGACCTCTCTACCGATCTGCAGAACATCGCTCTCTTCCTCCTGACACATAGTGATATATCCTTCAGATTATTACACCACTGACCTCTCTACACATCTGCAGAACATCGCTCCTCTACCTCCCGATACATAGTGATATATGCTGCAGATTACACCTCTGGCCTCTCTACAGTTTTGCAGAAACACGCTCCTCTACCCCCCCGATACATAGTGGTATTCCTGAGATTATTTTCACCTCTGACCTCTCTACAGATCTGCAGAACATCGCTCCTCTCCTCCTGATACATAGTGATATATCCTGCGATTTACCTCTGGCCTCCTACAGATCGCAGAACATCGCTCCTCTGCCTCCTGAAACAAAGTGATATATCCTGCAGATCATTACACCCCTGACCTCTCTAAAGATCTGCAGAACATCGCTCCTCTGCCTCCTGACACAGTGATATATACGGCAGATTATTACACCCTGATCTCTCTACAGATCTGCAGAACATCGCTCTCTTCCTCCTAACACATAGTGATATATCCTTCAGATTATTACACCACTGACCTCTCTACAGATCTGCAGAACATCGCTCTCTTCCTCCTGACACATAGTGATATATCCTTCAGATTATTACACCACTGACCTCTCTACAGATCTGCAGAACATCGCTCCTCTACCTCCTGATACATAGTGGTATATCCTGCAGATTATTACACCTCTGACCTCTCTACAGATCTGCAGAACATCGCTCCTCTACCTCCTGATACATAGTGATATATCCTGCAGATTACACCTCTGGCCTCTCTACAGATCTGCAGAACATCGCTCCTCTACCTCCTGATACATAGTGATATATCCTGCAGATTACTACACCTCTGGCCTCTTACAGATCTGCAGAACATTTTTCCTCTACTCCTGTATCATAATGATTTATCCTGCAGATTTATTACACCCCTGACCCTTTTACAGATCTGCAGAACATCGTCCTCATTCCTGATACAGTGATACATCCAGCATATTATTACACCTCTGACCTCTCTACAGAACATCGCTTCTCTACCTCCTGATACATAGTGACATACCCTGCAGATTATTACACCTCTGACCTCTGCAGAACATCGCTCCTCTACCCTCTGACAGATACATAGTGATATATCCAGCAGATTACACCACTGACCTCTACAGATCTGTATCCTGCAGATTATCGCACCCTCCTTACTCACCCACATGACGAGGGAGGTGAGGCTGCGTCCGGCCCAGTCAAACAAGTTGAAGAGAAGGAAACAGGACACGGGGATGAAATAGTTCCCTACAAAGATGAGAGAGGAGGTGACAGGTTATGTAGCAGAGTATAACCGGGGGGACTGTGGGGGCTCTGTGGCCCTCGCTGTGAGGGGACTGTGGGGGCTCTGTGGCCCTCGCTGTAGGGGGGCTCTGTGGCCCTCGCTGTGGGGGGACTGTGGGGGCTCTGTGGCCCTCGCTGTGGGGGGACTGTGGGGGCTCGTGGCCCTCGCTGTGAGGGGACTGTGGGGGGACTGTGGGGGCTCTGTGGCGCTCGCTGTGCGGGGACTGTGGGGGCTCTGTGGCCCTCGCTATGGGGGGACTGTGGGGGCTCTGTGGCCCTCGCTATGGGGGGACTGTGGGGGCTGTGGCCCTCGGGGGGTGGGGGACTGTGGGGGCTCTGTGGTCCTAGCTGTGAGGGGACTGTGGGGGCTCTGTTCCTTGCCTGGAGGGGACTGGGGGCCCTTTTGGTCCTAGCTGTGAGGGGACTGTGGGGGCCCTGTGGTCCTAGCTGTGAGGGGACTGTGGGGGCTCTGTGGCCCTCGCTGTGGGGGGACTGTGGGGGCTCTGTGGCCCTCGCTGTGGGGGGACTGTGGGGGCTCTGTGGCCCTCGCTGTGGGGGGACTGTGGGGGCCCGGTGGCCCTCGCTGTGGGGGGACTGTGGGGGCCCGGTGGTCCTAGCTGTGGGGGGTACTTTTGGCCCTCGTGGAGGGGGGCTGTGGGGCTCTGTGGCCCCGCTGGAGGGGAGGGGGAAATGGGTCCTAGCTGTGAGGGGACTGTGGGGGCCCTGTGGTGCAGGGGAGGGGACTGTGGGGGCTCTGTGGTCCTAGCTGTGTGGGGACTGTGGGGGCTCTGTGGCCCTCGCTGTGAGGGGACTGTGGGGGCTCTGTGGCCCCGTGTGAGGGACTGTGGGGGCCCGGTGGCCCCGTTTAGGGGGTTGTGGCCCTTCTGTTTTTGAGGGGATGTGGGGGGCTCTGTGGCCCTCCTGTAGGGAATTTTGGGGCCTGTGCCCTCGTGTGGGGGACTGGTTGGGGGGCCTGGTGGCCCTCGCTGTGTGGGGACTGTGGGGGCTCTGTGGTCCTAGCTGTGAGGGGACTGTGGGGGCTCTGGGCCCTTCGCTGTGGGGGGGATGTGGGGGCCATGGGTTTCCCGCTGTTTGAGGGGGACTGTGGGGCTCTGTGGCCCTGCTGTGAGGGACTGTGGGGCTCTGTGGCCCCCGCTGTGGGGGACTGTGGGGGCTCTGTGGCCCTCGCTGTGGGGGGACTGTGGGGGGGTCCCGGGCCCCTCGCTGTGGGGGGACTGTGGGGGCCCCCTCTGTGGCCTCGCTTGGGGGGGACTGTGGGGGACTGTGGGGGCCGGTGGCCACCTTGGGGGGGGACTGTGTTTCTCGCTGTGGATGGACTGTGGGGGCCCTGTGGCCCTCGCTGTTGGGGGCTCATGGCCCCCACTGAAGGGGGGCTCTGTGGCCCTCACTGTAGGGGGGCTCTGTGGCCCGCATTGTAGGGGGGGCTCTGTGGCCCTCGCTGTAGGGGGGCTCTTGTGGGGCCCTGTGGCCCTCGCTGTGGGGGGCCTTGGCCCTCGCTGTAGGGGGGCTCTGTGGCCCTCGCTGTAGGGGGGCTCTGTGGCCCTCGCTGTGGGGGGACTGTGGGGCTCTTGTGGCCCTCGCTAGGGGGGGATGTGGGGGGCCCGGTGACCCTCGCTGTGGGGGGACTGTGGCCCTCGCTGTGGGGGGACTGTGGGGGCCCGGTGGCCCTCGCTGTGGGGGGACTGTGGTGGCGCTGTGGTCCTAGCTGTGAGGGGACTGTGGGGGACCTGTGGCCCTCGCTGTGGGGGGGCTCTGTGGCCCACGGGGTGGAAGGACTGTGGGGGGTTTTGTGGCCCTCGCTGTCGGGGGACGTGTGGGGGCCTGTGGCCCTCGTTGTTTGGGGGGACTTGTGGGGGGACTGTGGGGCCCTGTGGGGGCCCTCGCTGTGGGGGATGTGGGGGCCCCGGGGGCCCCTGGCTTTTGGGGGGACTTTGGGTTTCTTCGCGGGGATGGACTGTGGGGGCCCTGTGGCCCTCGCGTAGGGGGGCTCTGTGGCCCTCGCGAAAGGGGGGCTTGTGGCCCTCCTGTAGGGGGGCTGTGGGGGCTTGTGGCCCCTTGTGGGGGGTTGGGGGTTTGGGGGGGGGGGGGGGGTGGGGGGGGGGGGGGGGGGGGGGGGGGGTGGGGGGGGGGTGTGGGGGGGGGGGGGGGAGGGGGGGGGGGGGGGGGGTGCGGGGGGGGGGGGGGTGGCCCCCGTGGGGTGGGGGGCCCCTTTGGGCCCCGCTGTGGGGGGGGGGGTGTGGCCTGTTGGGGGGTTGGGGGCCCCCCGCCCTGTTTTGGGGGATTGGGGGCCCGGGGGGCCTCCCGGGGGGGGGCTGTGGGGGGGGGGGTCCAACTTGGGGGCCCCCAGGGGTCCGTGGGCCCCCGGGGGGGGGCGTGGGGGCCCGGGGTTGGGGGGGGGGGGGGGGGGGGGGGTGTGGGGGGGCGGGGGGGGGGGGGCTTGTTTTGGGGGGGGGTGTGGGGGCCCGGTGGCCCCCCGCTGGTGGGGGGTGTGGGGGGCCCGGGGGGCCCCGCTGTGAGGGGACTGTGGGGCCCGGGGGCCCCCCCCGGGGGGGCTGTGGCCCCTCGGGGGGTTTTGGGGGGTGTGGTCCCG